>JAXQQM020060046.1:0-46174 GCA_034641835.2 Pinus albicaulis | reverse complement strand
TGCATTCACATGAAAATAAAATTCATATGCTTTACCTATACTGTTACACAGTAATTTGTCACCATCCCTGTAATCCCCGTCCCGCACATTGGAGGGCTCATTTTGTGACCTGTGAGCAGTGACATGGCTTGAAACCACTTTCATGACATCCCTCTGAACAAGAGCTTTCATTGCCCTGAAGACATCTCCTTGTGAAAACCCTAAAAATGGCCCTTTTTGCATTGGCGCGGGTAGCCAGTTCAGCTCCCGCGCCAATGGGGAAAATCCTTCAAATAGGTTGCGCCAATTGGTGCTCTGTCCCAGAGTCGCACTCGCGCCAACCAATTTAAGGGGTGTTTTTAAAAAATAAATGGCGGAAGTTTCGTCCTAACAAATTCCTGGACTGCTATCTATCTTGAGTTGGGAGGTTTGGCTACGGATTTCCATAGAGAGGAAGTGGTTTGCCACCTCTCATGGAAGCTTCCTTGATGATAGGGCCAATCCCATGGTTATAGGGATCCCAACTCCCCTTCCTCCTTCTATAAAAGCTTGCCCCTCCCCATGGCAAGCTAGTCTTCGATTCTTCAAGTCTTCAAGTTCCCAAATTCCAAGAGCCTTATGCTGCAAGAGCCTCCATAATTCCCTTAAGGCCAATTTCAAGCAAGGAGACTATTGTCAAGATCCGAAGAAAGAAGTTTGTCCCATCCTTGACAGGCTTTTCGAGACGTGTTCTGCTGGCGACCCCTCCGAAGGAGAATTCAGCGTCAGAACTATGGTTGTAATTTTCCTTTGATTGATTATTAATGAACGACTATTGGTTATGGTTCCACTCTTGTTGTTTATGATGATTATTTATGTCCTTTCTGACTGACATATAGTTGCATCTACTAGATTTTACGCTTGCGTTTGTTTTGTTTCTCGCATGTGTAGGTGTCCCATCACAGAGATCGTGGGGATTGTCATCTGCCAGAGCTAAGGAATGGGAGCACCGCCTCTTCTACAACGACATCGTTGGATTCCAGGTAAGCCTTCATCGCAAGTCGGTTTATTTGCAATTAGGAACCTGCACTGTAGCGTGTTTGATTGTTGCTAGACCCGATCTGGGCTAGTAGGTATCGCCTCTGTCCGCAGAGGGGATTAACCTCTTCAACAATTTGGCGACTCCGCTGGGGATCTTTAGCTTGTTGTCATTCGTTTTATGAGCTATAGACGGAGCCTGAAGTTAGCCAGATAGCCTTCGAAACACTTTTGCTCTGCAATTGCAAAGTAGATCAACGCTGCTTCAGTCAATCTCTGGTTTAGTTTGTAAACTGAACGTTTGGAGCATTGTCTTTCCTTTTTGGTTGATTCTTGACCCTCCTTGCTTGATCAACTCTTTTGGGCTGGTTCTTTCTGTGAATTTGGGTCTTTAATAGCTTGAACATCACTGATCTGATCTTAGATTGCTTATTTTTTATTTTGGCATAGCAAACTTGACTGGCGCGCTTTTTAGCATGATAGTCGCGCCAATTGGCGCCAGTTGTCCATTTATTACCCGCGCCAATATTGATATGGCGCTAGTTTCAGCCTGACAGTCGCGCCAGTGCTGGGGACTGCTGGGGTTTGCTTTGTTTTGAGATTTCTGAGCTTGATCTGTGTGTTTAGCTTTGCCTCGCTTTGAGCCTAGATTACATGGTTCATTTGAGTCTTGGAAATTCTGCTGGAAGTGGTGAGTCTGGTCTTGGTTGGGAGAAATTCTTTGTTTTTTCATTTTCAGGTGTTGGCGCTTGTTTTCAGTTAGCAACCCACGCCAATTGGCCATTGGCGCTAGTTGTCAATGTACAAGTCGCGCCAGTTGGCACTAGTTGTCAATGTATAAGTCGAGCCAATTTCAGGGTGTGTGAAAATTGAGACTTTTTCCCTGACTCCTTCACCAGTGTGTCTTTGCCTTCCGGTATTTTCACTGTATGAGCATAGATTACATTGCTCATTGGTTGAAATGTCTTATTTCCATGATTACTTGATGTAAAAGGGAATGAATGCCTTGTTTTGATCTCATGCTTTGGAAGTCCTCTTTGTGTTTTGTCACCTTTTGAGAATTTTGTTACAAAGTGTTTTGAAACAACGATTGCATTCTTAGTGTTTGTTTACATCTCTTTTGCATTCATCCTTCAAGAGGATTTGTGTTCTTTTAGTTTTCGTCTCATAGTTTGCTTTTCGTTAAAATGCGTTAGATCACATTGCATTGAAAAGTATTTTTTGAGATCCATCATTGAACTTAGATTACATTGTTTAATGATTGAAAACTAGAAATCGCTTTGATTGCATTCTCTTTTATTAAAAGCATGCATTGAGTAGATTCTCATTTCATCGAAAAATGCATTGAGTGCATTCTTATCATTTGAAAAGGAAAAGGAAATTGTGCATAGATTACAATTGCATAGTTTTCGGAAAAGAGGATTTTGCATAGATTACATTGCATTATTCGCATCGTTGAATGTTTGAAATTACTTTTGGATAGTGAAAGTCATCTAGTTTGGAAAAGATTTCGTTTGCAGTGTTGTTGTTTGTTGCATCATTGTTTGAAACTCTTCCTTTAACTAGATAGCATTCATCGAATTGAAAAGTTTTCTTTTCTCATGTAGCTGCATAAAGGAGATTGTCATATGACATACGGTAGGGCCTTGAAACCGAAACATAATTGAAGATCAACATTAAAATTTACTCAATTTACCTAAGGAAGCATTGAAACATTAACGAACATTTAGAGGTCTAGGTTAGAGACGTGTTCCGGCGTAGTTAAACCTAGTAGCTGTCGTTTGCCTCTTGGCTTTAGACAGCACTAGTACGGACTTGTGCTCCGGTTGCTATCCTTTATACGTAGGAAGCCAGTCTGTCGCCTTATACCCATGATACACCGGACACAACATTCGGGGAGATTTCCTGCACGTACGTCAAGTCCTTGGTTGATTTTTTCTTTCATTTTGAAACCAAGGTGTATATTGCAGTTCACAGTTATCTGGTACACCCTTTTGCCTAGAGTTTGAGAGTAGTCATTTTGATCTTTTCTGACTCTTTAAACTTGAAAAGATCATCAAGTGCTTTTCCTTTCACACTTTTTTCCAATCTGAAAGCGATAAAGTCACCTTTTGCCTGTTTCTCGACTCTTAAAAGATGAAACAGTAGAGTTTTGTTTCAATGTTTTAAAAATTGACTGCCCACGAAATATTCCTGGTTAAATTTAGTTTCCTTAGGGTGTTTTGTTGAGTTGTTTCTAATGGCAACTTTTCTGGAGTTCACCAACCAAGGAATCCCCTCCAATGGGAATCCGGGTCCTTTTCCCTTTGATATTTAGCGCTCCTTATGTAGCAGCATTGTCCTTCTGGGTTGCTATTGGGTTGCCTGTTTGGTTGTTTTCAACCTCTGTGGTCTCGAATGTCTCGGCTACTGTTCAATCAGTTCCTCTGCCTGAACAACATCATGTTGATTCCAAAGTGGACCTCTCCCCTTCTTCGCCTGTTTCTGCGTCCTCCTCTTCTACTTCGCCTGGTGAAAGTCTGGATTCAAGTAACCAGGTGGCTAAGAAGAAGAAGAAGAAGACAAAGAAGAAGAAGTCTGATAAGCGAGAGGCTAAAAGTGCAGCCACTGTTTCTGAAATATCTTCTCTTGATAAACCTTCCAACCCTCCACAGAAAGTCAAGTTCCCTTGCCTGTTGTGCACGGGAGACCATCTTCTTCGAGACTGCCCTGGCATCCCCAAGGTGCTCGAAGCATGGTCCGATGGCCATCCGCCATTGCCTTTGACTTCCGGGAGCCAAGTTGGGGGCATGTCTTCAACTGGTACTGATAAGGCTCCTAAGAAGCAGGGTAAGATCACCAATCCCTGTAAGTTGTGTGAAGGGCACCATGCCATTCACCTTTGTCCTTATATGGATGAAGCCAAGCGAGTGTTGGACAACCCAGCTGTTTCCACACCATGCCTTGAGTCCTTACAAACGGCTTTCTTTGAGTCCTCCACAAGTTGATTCAACAATTGGTCAAGAGTCATCCTTGGTCGATCTCGCTCCCTCAGAAATTCAAATTCAGGAATCCATTCCCGACCAACCATTGGTCATGGGATCGGTTGAACTGGCCCCGTATACGGTGCACCAGGTATTTTGCGTTGAGAGTGGACCTCACACCCCTCATGTTCTTCTTGTTTCTTCAGATTCCTCGGACTTGGAGAAAGATTCTCCTGTCACTATACTTCAAGAAGCGGCTCCTCCGCCTACCGTGATGGAGGTCTCGGAGGATACCCTTCCCGCCTCCGAGATGGAGGTCGTGGAGGATGCTCCTTCTTCGATCGTAACACCAGGGTAAGACCATCTTGATTCGATGGTAGCCCCTCCAAGTAGTTTGGTCGCTTCCTTTGATTGGAGTCGATTTGCAGGATAATGCCTTCTGTCTTATGTGCCTTTCGAGATCACAGTACAGGCCTTTGGTCTGGTTGTACCCAACACCATTATAGATGAAGGTGCATATGTTAGTGTTCTATCCTCAACTACTTGGCAAACTTTTGGTTCACCACTGCTTGCACCTGTTACGCAGAATATGTTGACGTTTAATAGAAGAACTAGTCAGCTGTTAGGGATCCTTCCAAGGTTATCTATTACTTTGGGAAGAAAAACCGTCCATATGGACGTGATGGTTGTTCCAGGCCCCTTGGATTTCAATCTTCTCTTGGGGCGCGATTACACCTATGCCATGGGAGCGCTTGTCTCCTCCCCTTTTCGTGTGGTCTGGTTTCCACATGAAGGGCGGATTGTGACCATTGATCAAATTTCGCTCTTTGGTCCTGATATGGCAGCTGGTCCACCATCATCCCTTCCTAGTTTTTATCCACCTGTTGTATCTGCCCCACCACAGGTCAACGATGTGGCTGTGGCTACTTACCCCATGCTGTGCTACATTGATAGTGCCATCGTGCATAGTATCTTGGGGGCATTGAGTCTGACTTCAGGGATGTTTTCCTTCCATCGGGACATGGAACTCTTGGAAGCTATGACTTCTTATTCATTATGATGAGGTCGGTCGGAGCAGAGTTCCTTGTCTTGTGTCAAGCTCCTTAAAAAATGAAACAAGGTTGTCGGAGCAGAGTTCCTTGTCTTGTGTCAAGCTCCTTAAAAAATGAAACAAGGTTGTCGGAGCAGAGTTCCTTGTCTTGGGTCAAGCTCCTTAAAAATGAAACAAGCTGGTTGGAGCAGAGTTCATTTTCTTGTGTCAAGCTCCTTAAAAAATGAAACAAGGTTGTCGGAGCAGAGTTCCTTGTCTTGTGTCAAGCTCCTTAAAAATGAAACAAGCTGGTTGGAGCAGAGTTCATTTTCTTGTGTCAAGCTCCTTAAAAAATGAAACAAGCTGGTCGAGCATAGTTTTTTGTCTTGTGTCAAGCTCCTTAAACCATGAAACAAGCTCTTCGGGCTTGAGGATTCATTTTCTTGTGAGAAGCTCCTTAAGGCGAAACAGGAAGCTCGTGCAGGTGTTCATACGCAATAATCAAAGCTCCTTAAAAAATGAAACAAGATCATACGAGGATGACTCATCTTAATGTCAACCTCGTTAAAAAATGAAACAAGATGTCCAGGATAGTTCTTTTAATGTGTCAACCTCGCTAAAACAATGAAACACGTTCCTGCTCAATTCGATTCTTTGATACAATCTCGTAAAATCCTAGTCGAGTCTTTCTCTTGATTTGAACCTTCACTCCATCTGCCTTTCTTATGGACTGAAGCTTGGGGGGCATGTACCTTGAATTGAGTCACCATGTTGGGGGCATGCCCATTTTTTCAAGCATAGTTTGTTTCCATTTCAAGCTTGTGTAAAAATGAAACTGGTTTCAAGCATAGTTTTCTACAAAGTTTCAAGCTTGTGTAAAAATGAAGCCAACCTCAAGTAGAGTTTCCTGATTTCAAGCTTGTGTAAAAATGAAACCATTCTTATTTTACCTCTTGTGATTGTCATTTTATTAGCCTGTTTTTCCAGATGAGCCTTGGTTTTCTCATTCCATCGTCACTATCTGCTTGGCCGATCATATGCCTTCACTTGGTTGTTTTACCCATTCTTGAGGAACCGCTGCGATGAGTGGTCTTGTTGGCCAGCCTCTTAACCTTTACTTGTTTTGAGCAGTTCCACCATTACTGGAACCAGTTGCTACCCTTTATACCACTTGTTCCTCCAAGAAGAGTCATCTTTTAGCTCTTTTCTGACTCTCTAAACATGAAAAGATTGCAGAGTCGCTTGTCGTTTTGATCTTGTTAAAGTGGTTATGAAACGAAATCTACCCAGTATACGTTTACCCCTTTTTCGGGCTGGGATAGATTACTTACGAAAAGGAATACCCTAGCCTATCGTGACTAGGAGGTTTTCTCAAACATATTTTTCTACCTTTTCGGATCTAAGGAACTATTTACGAAAAGGGACTGTTGGAGTTTACTTTTCCATTGTCTTTTCAAACTCTCTAAATATGAAAAGACGCCGAGTTCTCCCTTTGTCAGACTCATTAAACCCTGATGACATCGGATTCAGTCGCAATGACTTTATTCGAGTTCCTCCTTCCTGGGGCTCGTTAAATGTACTAGGATGGATTCATCCAAAGGACAGACTTATATGACAAGCATATGGTATCCTCTTCAAGCTTGTGTAAAAATAAAGAGGTACTCACTAGAAATGGTGGGGAAAAATGGAACCAGCATCATTGTTGTGTCGGCAATATGTCGCTCTTGAACATGGCACTTGTCTGCATTCGTGTCGGGTTGGGGACATCTCATCTCGTTTTCCACTTGCCTCCGTGGGTTTCGGTGACCCCTTTTGACCTCTCATCTGCTCTCTACCTCGTCATCATGACCTTTGATCTTTTGATATCAAATATTTCCAGAATTCAACTGTTGTCGAAACTATTATGTTCAGAAAGTTTACCTCATAAGTTTCAACCTTCCTCTGATTCTCATCTGATCCTGATTCACAAACATTATTTTCCTTTGTCTCGCGTCGATGATGTGGGAAACACTATGGCCCACCTTCGATCAAGGTCACTTCCTGTCGACTTCAGCTCATTATCCAGGAAGCTGATATAGAGACTCCCTTCCAATACCTTGGAGCCTGCATGCCTCAAAGGCAGGTTCTTCGCATTTGACACAAGGTTTTCATCATTGACCTTTGATCGGATGATTCTACGGGTGTTCGATGCCAGCTCATTGTTCACATTCTGTGGATTGTACCTATATTACCTTGAGGGCCATTTTCATTATTGGTGGTTCCTCTCGCGTCTGATGTATGACTTACATCATTGGTTGGTAATTAGATGATGTTCTTGTATGTTCGAATTTAGCTCACTTATTCACATGCTTGACCTTGTACTCTGTTCGGGTCAAGATGCAGTGCAAGACCCTAGATTTTGTCTATTGGAATCTAGGCTGCGATTTTGTGGATTATCATGATTGGTTACATGACTCATTGGCTGGATGGCTGCGACCATACCTGAGTCTATTTATCGATACTCACTGGATGGTTGCGTCCATGCCTTAGATCTTGATTATTGTATACTCTATTATGGATGGCTGCGCCCATACCACACATCATGTATTTGAGATATCAATTGTATTTGTCTATGCAGGTTTTCTGACGGCAGTGTTTTCAGTTGGACACGTTCTCGTAAAACATTTCACCCCTCTCTCTCTCTCGGGCCTCATGCTTTAGGGGGCATACATTACACATGATAATTTGATCGGGAGATCAAGTCCCTTGTAGAAAAATGCTCAAAAATGAAGTTGCTCATAATTGGTCCAAACTAGATTGAATGGAAAGAGCTTGGAAAAATGATCCTGTAGACGTGAACGACACTGAAAACCGACGCCGTATGAAGAAGATATTCAACTTTAAAGTTTTCCAATTTCAATTAAAAAAATGGCCAAAATTGACTTTATAATTTTTTTTTTTATTAAAAAAAGAATATTCCACAGAATATTCTAGGAATATTTCGTGGAATATTCCACAAAATATTCTGTAGAATATTGAGCACCACGTGGCCAGCCCGGAGGCCGCCACATGGCCCCAAGATTCAAATGAAACGACAATCAAAAAATTTGTTTGTTGCAGGCAGGATTCGACCTCGAGTCGGGGCAGAGACAACCCAATGGCCTGACCAACGGGCCATGGTAATTCTTGTTAAAGCATGGGTGCATTGTTATATTTAATGTTCCCTTTTTGTTTGGGCGGGGCCCGAAAGGGGGCCAGCCCCTGAGGGCCAACCCCCTCATCATATAACCAACTGCTCGGAACCGTGGCATTAATTCATTGATGCGCATACATTGGGTCATGGTCACGTATATGCCGGAAGGTGTGGAGTTCAGTTTTAAAACGGTTATATATTAAAGTTTCAACAATCATGTTCCAAAGTTTACGCAACCATTAGCGCCTAGTTCACGGTCTTGTGGATAAGGCATTGCTCTTTAGCACCTTCTAAACTGGTGGATAATATGGCGGAGTGCGGAAGGATTATAGCCCCGGCCCCAATTTTTTTGGGCCTATCGAGTTTCTCCACTTTTGGTGGAGTTTTCCTAGCCCTAACTGGGCAAAAGTTGTTGCAGTCATAACTTTGGCTAGGGAAGTCCAATTGAAGCGATTTATTTTATTTTATTTTGGGGTATTGAAGCATTCTGGAGCTGTTGGGACAGGTTGCAGAGCCATCAAGGCACTCTGTCGGCTTAATTTTTGTTGTGGAGCCACCAGGGCTTGGTGAAAGATCAGCTGTGTTGGACTATACTCATCCATTGGAGGTGAATGAATAGTCGATTTTTACTGATTTCAATCCTCTGTTTTTGAATTTGCAGCTAATTTTTCCTTTTGAGGCTTTATACATAGTGTAATACTTAATTTGAGCATTAATGAAAGAGGGAAAAGCCTATTTGGATGTTTTTGGACCCAGCAGAGGTAGCCCAAGAGAGGGGTGAACTGCTTAAACAATTGCTTACTGTTATTCTGTGTATTTTTGTTGTTATTTTCCAGATTTTACTACATTAAACAATAACTTTTCATAAGTCCACTTTTCCCAATGAGACTTATACAGTGATCCAAAGTCATTAGTTTCACTTCAAACCACATTACTTCCATTGCAGAATACTTGAACTTGCTTATTCACACATATAGTTTTGGTTAATGAATACTTTGCATACATAAACAAATACTTTCATTTGCGAGATCCATTTAGTGTTTACATTATATTTCTTTAGGCAGAGCCATTAAGAGGGCCATAAGCTTCTGGTTTCATCCTTTCTAGTAAAGGTGAAATAAATAGTAAAAGCCCCTAATAGCAATCTCTGTATAAGAAATATTTTGTTCACACAATTTCAGATCAGATTGGTATCAGAGCTCTAGGTTTTGCTTAAGAGTTTGTGAAATTTGTGCAATTAAATTGTGTTATTCTACAAAATTTGATGCTTACTAGGCTGAAATTGAAAAGAGGGGAAGGTCAATTGGTAGAGCACAATTTAATCCTCAACCAAGGAGAGCTATGGTGCCATTATCTCCACCTTCCATTTCATCCTCATTAGCCTTAGAATCAGCCACAAAAATGTCTTCCAGAGAAGGAGAAGTACATGAGGAAATGGATCCCAAGGAAGAATAAATATTCTTTAGAAAAGCTTTCTTGGACATGACTGAGATGGTTAGGATCCTATACCAGGAAAGAAATGATAGGATTGCTGGAGAAGGGTCTAGAAACCAAAAAGAAGAAGGAGATTCTTCAGGAGGGAAGAAATACAAGGATGAGTCTAAGAAAGGGAATGGAGGAAATGGTGATACTTCATCTCCATCTTCATCCTCTTCCTCCACATCATCCTCTTCAACTTCTGTTAATCGGTCACATAAAACAAAAACATCTCTTAAAAATCCTTTGTTAAAGCTGGATGTAAAGTTTGAGTTGCCGATGTTTAATGGTGATGTGAATGCAGAAAAATTGGATAACTGGATTAGAAAACTGGAAGTCTATCTAAGAATTCATAATTTTCATGATGATGACACAAAAATCCAATTAGCCTCTTTGATATTGGATGGAGCAACTTTGGTTTGGTGGGAAGCCAAAACAAGGGAGGAAATTAAAAAGCGTGGTAAGATAAATCTAACTTGGAATGAGTTTATTACTGCTATTAAGAAATAGTTTTATCCTCTTGCTCAAATTCAGAAAGAAATCATGAATTGGAAAAATTTTAGGCAACATAAGGGTCAAAATGTACAAGATTATACCCAAGAGTTTAGAAGGAGAGCACTTATACTTGGAGTAGACTTACAAAGTCAAGACACCTTGTTAAAATACATAGGAGGTTTAACAATTACCTTGAACATACTATTCTAATGTTTAATCCTACCGGCTTAGATGAAATGCCATGTCTAGGCTACACATTTAGAAGCTAGAGGAAAGAATACTTTTGATGAGGATAGTAATTTCAAAAACAAAGAGAAAGAAAAGAGTTAGAGAGACAAGAAAAGAAAAAGGAAAGTTCTTTTGCAAGAAGCTTGTTCATGAGAAAGTCATGATGAAGATCATTCTTGGGCTTCATCTGACCCCGAAACGAGGAAAAAAATACAAGAACAAAAACAAGACCAAAGAAAAGGAGAAAAGCTAGCAGCAGTTGAGAGCAAGACATAGAGTTGGACTCAGAGAGATGAGACAAAAAGCATAAAAAGCCCTTAGTTTTTAAATAATATTAAGGGAAAGAAGTGGTGCAGAACCTGACTCCCGATTCTAGCTGCTGAATTTTCAAGGTACTCATGAAGAAAAGGAGGATAGAGCTCTTCCATGTGAGGGTAATTTCAAAACATACCAAAATTGACACACTATTTGACAGTGGGTCACAAGCTAACCTCATATCTGAAGACTTGGTCAAGCAGCTTAAACTTGAGACCATTCCACATCCGAAGCCTTATCCACATGGATGGATATGCACGGATGCCAATTTGCAAGTCTCAAGGAAGTGCATATTGCGCTTTGCAATAATTGCACATTTTATTGACACAGTGGAACTTGATGTGGTGCCACTTGATATCTCAGGAATTGTTTTGGGAAGTCCTTATTTATTTGACAGGAAGGCTATCTTTCATCGCCATGAAAACAAATATCACTTGTTAAAATATGGTAAAGAGTACATTGTGAGAGCTAAAAAGAAGAAGCTGGAATCTTCTTTACTCCATGCAAGTCAATTGAAAAGATTGGTTAATGCAAGTCAAAGTCTAACTTTGTTAATGTTGAAACGACTAGATTTTGAGCATTCACCATTTTATGATGTTGCTAATGATTTGTCTCAGTTTAATAACAGTTTGTATTTGAAAGAAGATGATGTTATGTTGCACAAATTACCTTTTGGGTCAGCCAATGCAGTGAATGAAGTGTCAAAGAAAATCAGTGCAAGTAAGGAGGACACATCATTCAGCATGGGAAAAAGTTGGTTTCAGTATGGTTGAATTCGCCATGGGAATAGTTTGCAAGGTGAAGGTTATTTTAAGTCTTAAGTTTGATGGGTGTAGAAAAAGTTTGTTTCTGCAGTTACAGTCTTCGTGCCATAAAATTTTAATAATTTGCATCATGACTCAAATCAATCTAGTCAATCTTAGCAATGATAGATCGATTGATTTCAGAGACGGTTTATCATTTCTCAAGCTTCATTGATGAAATCGGGTAGATTGATTATTCAAGGGTGGAAGAGTGGAGAATCAGTCTCCACATTATCAGTTTCACTAATCAGAGAGATTTTGGGGTCCAAAAGCTTTCCATTTGGGAGGTGTGATTAGGAGATCAAGTCTCTTGTAGAAAAATGCTCAAAAATGTAGTTGCTCAGAATTGGTCCAAACCAGATTGACTGGAAAGAGCTCAGAAAAAAAATCCTGTAGACGCGAACGGCACTGAAAACCAACGCTGTATGAGAAAGTTATTCAACTTTGAAGTTTTCCAATTTCAGTTAAAAAATGGCCAAAATTTGACTTTATAAAAAAAAAATTATTAAAAAAAAAATATTCCACAGAATATTCTGGGAATATTCCATAGAATATTTTGCGGAATATTCTGCAGGCGGCCAATCATAGGACGCCACGTGGCCATCCCGGAGGCCGCCACATGGCCCCAAGGTGGAATGAAAAGTGCGTTTTAAAATTTATTTAGTCGCAGACGGATTCGACCCCGGGTCGGGTTAGAAGCAACGGAGCGGCCCAACCGTTGGGTCACGGCTATGATTGTTATTATATAACGGAACGCATATGTATTTGAATTTTAAAATTCGTTTGGGCGGGGCCCGAAAGGGGGCCAGCCCCCTCAGCATACAACCGCAGGCTCGGAACCAAGAGCCAAGTCATTGGCATGCATACGATGGGTCATGGTCACGTATATGCCAGAAGGTGCAGAGTTCAGTTTTAAAACGGTTATATATTAAAGTTTCAACAATCATGTTCCAAAGTTTACGCAACCATTAGCGCCTAGTTCACGGTCTTGTGGATAAGGTATTAACTCTTCAGTGCCTTCTAACTGGCAGGTAATATGGCGGAGCACCCAATTATAGCGCCGACCCCAATTTTGTCGAGGCTATCTGGAGTTTCTCCACTTTTGGTGGAGCTTTTCTAGCCCTAACTAGGGAAAACTTCAGTTAGCCATAACTTTGGCTAGGAAAGTCCAATGAAAGCGAATTTATTATTATTATTTTGGGGTATTGAAGCATTCTGGAGCTATTGGGATAGGTTGCAAAGCCATCAGGGTGCTCTATCAGTGATTTTATTAGCGATTTTGGTTGTGGAGCCACCAGGGCTTGGTGAAAGATCAGTTGTGTTGGACTATACTCATCCATTGGAGGTGAATGAATAGTCGATTTATACTGATTTCAGTCCTCTGTTTCTTAATTTGCAGCGAATTTTTCCTTTTGAGGCTTTCTACACAGTGTAATTTTTAATTTGAGCATTAATGAAAGAGGGAAAAGCCTATTTGGAGGCTTTTGGACCCGGCAGAGGTAGCCCAAAAGAGGGGTGAACTGCTTAAACAAATGCTTACTGTTATGCTATGCATTTTTGCTGTTATATTTCAGATTTTAATACATTAAATAGTAACTTTTCATAAGTCCACTTTTCCCAATCAGACTTATACAGTGATCACAACTCATTAGTTTCACTTCAAACCACATTACTTCCATTGTAGAATACTTGAACTTGCTTATTCACACATAAAATTTTGGTTAATGAATACTTTGCATACATAAACAAATACTTTCATTGGCCAGATCTATTTGAATTTTTGGATATATTTCTTGAGGCGGAAATAGTAAGAGGGCCAAAATCTTTTGGTTTCATTCCTTTCTAGTAAAAGGTGAAATAACAGTAAAAGCCCCTACTTGTCCAATCTACGTATAAAAATATTGTTCTACAATTTGATCAGATCATAATTTGTCACCGTGCACCTGCTAGCGTCCCATCTCGCCCATTGGAGGGTCATTTATGTGATCAATAAGTAGTGTCATGCCTTGAAAATACCATCATTGCATCCCTTGCCATGAGGACAACATTCCTTCTGTTGATCATTTCCTGAGCAGACCCCTAAAAACACTTGTTTTTGCCTTGGCGTTAGTAGCGCGTTATGTCCTTGCGCCAATGAGGAAAATTAACACTGAGCCTGCGCCAATTGGCGCTCTGTCCCAGTTAAGCACTCGCGCCAATCTTCTTATGGAATTTTTTTAAAAAAAGAGGTGAAGTTTCGATTACAACAACTCCGTGGATGAGTCATGAGGAGTGGTTTCGACGGAATAACCACGGCCTTCCTCCTTTGGCCTCTTGTTTCCACCTTATGGGGAACCTCCCAAGGGATAAGGCCTCCCTTCCACTATTGTAGGGATCCCAACCTCCTCCTCTCCTCTATAAATATAGCCATATTCCATTGATGAAGGGGCTGAATAGTTGAGCCTTCAAGAGACTTCATAGCCTAGAGAATGTTGCAAGAGCCTTGATAGTCCTCACAGAGCCAAATCAGTAGCAAGGAGATTATTTTCAAGACAACCGAAGAGGGAGGCTTGTCCCATTCCCGACGAGCTTTACCGAGACGTATTCCGCTGTTGACCCGCCGAAGGAAGATCCAGTGTCAGAGCGCAGGTTGTATGTTTCTTTGTATTAATTAATGATAAGCAACTTTGGTTATGGTTCCACACGTATTGTTAATTGTGATCATGAGTTGTGTCTTCTCTGACTGATACATAATTGCATATATTGGGTTTTACGCTTGTGTGTTCGTCGTGTTTCTTGTATGTGCAGGTGTTTGTTCGCTACAAGCGAGAGAATTGTGATATGCCGGAGAAAGGAAACGGGAGCACTATCTTCTCTACAAACAACAGCGTTGGACTTAAGGTAGGCCTTCTTCGCAAATTTGGTCTATTGCAATTAGGAACTTGCGCCTTAACGTGATACGATTATTGCTAGACCCGATGCGGGGCTGTAGGGATCGCCTGCGGCTATGAGAGGGGATTATACATTTAGAGGATGTATTTATGTAGGTTGATGAAGAAATGGTAGTTAGAAGAGATGGTTGAAACAAAGCAGTTCTTAATTGAACATGTGTTCAAAGACACTGAAGATGGACAACTGTTGAAGACTACTATGGAAGCTGGAAATGATGAATGTAGTAAGACTTGGAAAAATGATGACAGACAGTCTGAAGACAAAAGGAAATTGTAGATTGCAGAAGAAGGAGTAGAAAATAAGTATGAAGATAACCTTATGAGAGGATTAAATGAGAGTATATGTATAGTGCAAACACTTGAGGTAATGGGATTATCTCTTCAATTTTTATTCAAAAATTATGAACCTGTATTGATAGTTGATGGACAAGAAATTGTTTTGAAAAGACATAATGGAGCATCAATGGAAAGTGTTATAGCATCATTTCTCACCTTGACATGATTCATGATGCTTTAGCAAAAGAAGCTATGAACTTAGTTCTCTAGAGACTTGGACAAATTCACTTAAAAACAGTGTAAAATCCTCCATACGCCACTATGCCCATGTTTTTCCGCGTGTATACGCGAGTACAGCTCGACTTTCCCGCGTATGCCATTAAAATGATTAAAAATATATATAAAAAATCCCTAATTTCGCGCTGGGTTGTTGGTTACTCGGGTAGTTCAACCACCCCTGACCGGTATTAGTAACTCCAGCTACTTTGAAACTACTTGGAGGGACTATAAAAGCCCTCATGTGTATGGCCTAAGGGAGAGAAAGTGATGATATTATACTACATTGGTATTCCCTATCCAGTACGATTCCCGTGCCTCACACTTTCCCGAGTTCATTATAGGAAGCCTTATTCCTTGAGATATACATCCCTTTATATGTTATCTCTATGCACCGATGGTTGGAAGGAGTCTTAGCGAGGCAAGGGTGGGACGGTCAGGATGACAGTCTGCAAGGCCTTGGAAGGATAGGTGATCTCTCCATTGATTACTTTTTATACATGCTATTTATATCTGAAGTATCATGCATTCCCCGAAATAAACGTATTTAGTGTATGCTTTTATGTATGAGAATATTTGTTATGTAAAGCATTCATTAAGATTTATTTAATATTTATATGAATCTCACTAACATATAGAGTAGAAATATACTGTACAACTTGTCCTTTGTGCTGGTTTCTTCTTGTATTTCAGGTGAAAGAGGAAGGACGGTTGCAGGGAGTTTGAACTCCACGTGGATCTACTTCAAACGTAGGACCAACGGGTAAACCTCTCATTATGCTCTATTTAGTTTTTCTGAACGTGCATGGTTGTGTGAGTCTCTGTTAAGTAGTACGCCCCTGCTCTGTGGAGGTTGTATCCCAACCAACCTCTAGGGTGTTAATTCCCCGAAACAGAACTGGCGACTCCTCTGGGGGATCTTAATAAATATTGCATTGTGGAAGATGGTAGAACATAAATTTATAAGGAGAATTGGGTCCAAGGAGGTATATTTAATCGAGTAAAGGCTATGAAGAAGAAAGGAAAGGAGGACAGTAATAAACTTAAGGATAGGTCGGCAGAGGCTAATGCACAACAGAAAATTGAAGACAATGTTATCTATACAAATTGCAAAAGGAGTGAAAGTGAATGTAATCAACAACCTGAAAGGAGGCAAGAAATCTCAGAGGATGAAGGCAAGGAGGTATTTGCAGTGAAAAACAAAGGGGTTCAATGGAATGTGATATTCATTGTATTAACAGTAATTTTTACTGTTGTAAAAGGGACTTTACAGTGGAATGGAAAATCTGTTGTATATGGTGATTTTGTTTCCTGTACATATACAAAGAGAACTTTAGCTTCTAGAATTAGAGATTGGCAGATTTTGAATGAAAATAAAGAGGGATGGAAATTCTAACTTAGTGGCTTACAGATTTTTAAGGAAGAAAATGGAAGAATGAAAAGAAATGTGAAAGGAAGGAAGGCCTAAGAGAGGAACAAGGAACAAAATTCAGGAATTAGACAACATTCAAAACAAAGTAGAAACAAAGAAGACTTTTCCAAGAAAAGACAATATGAAGGACGATATGACAAGTCGAACATGTCATATGCACATCAAGGGGAAGATAAATCAGAGAAAACTTCGAGCAGAGGTAATGAGGAAAAAGGTGGAAAATGTAATATGTTTTCTGATTTTGAATTATTAACTATTGAATGTGTTTTTCAAGATAAAAGACAAACTTCTCTTGGATATATATTTGTTTATGCAAATATGAGGGAGCATGCAAGTTCTAGAGATGAACAAAATCAGTTTTTCGTATGGAAACAAGAAGATGGGAAAAAGAAACTAGTTGATTCAAAAGTTTGGAATGGAGGAAAGTGAGTTGATATAACCCTTACACAATTTATTACAAAAGAGAAAGAAGATTGCAGAGAATGTGAAATTACAGTCCATGAATTTTTTTTGTTTTTGATCCAAAGAAGATTTCAATGTCAAGAATTTATCTTGAGTTTGCAAATGAAAATTTGGGTGAACAATTCAGTTAAATTTAATATGAATATGGAGACAATTGAACAAGGTTCAATAACTAAAATTTTTGTAGCTGATGGACAGTATATAGTGGGAAGGTCATATGTTATTGTCTCAAACAAGGAACAATCTTCCTTTGAAATTGAGAAGATTTCACTCAAGATATTGGATAAGTGGATGATGAAAACAACAGAGGTGATAGGTATGGGAAATTTTCAAAGTCAAGAAGAGATGGAAAGATATACAAGATAGTATAAAGAAAATGGTTTGGAAACATAAGAGGATGCTGGTGATAGGGTCAGAAATCAAAAAATATGGTCAAGTAAAAGACAATGGAACTAGTGGAGAAGACATGAAGTTGAAGTTAAATATTGTTAAGATGATGATAGGAAAACAACACACAGAGGTATAGAAATTCATGTTTCTTGAAAAGATACTTATGATGAATATCAGTATCAAAACACTATGCAGTGGAGACGCTCATGACAACAGAGCAAAAGGACATCCACAATACAGGGTTTGGCATCCTGGAGAAGGAAAGAATACAATAAATACATACACTTGCAATTGGAAAAGGTCAGACAACCAGTTGGAAGATGAAGTCTAAGGAAGTTTACAACAAAGGAAATTGGAAGACTCATGAACATGAGTCCATGAATTATTTCAACTTGGGGATTCTGATGCAAAAGCATTCTTCAAAGTATATAAGACCTAAAAGTCTTATCACATATTTACTATAGGGGGTGGGTTCCCTTAATTATTTTGTTTATTTCCCTAAGTTTAGTTGAGTTCTAAAGAGATTTAAATGTAAGTTTATTAATGAAGAATATCTCGTGAGTTGTAGAGATCTTAGGGATGAGTGAGCAATCCTAGGAAGAGTGAGGATTTTAGGGATCTAGAGGTCTAATATAGGATTTGGTTGAGTAAAGAATGGAATTAAGAGAAGCTTTAGGAAATATTCAGAGATTGTTGGATCTGAACTGAAATTGGTTCATGATTCCTTTTTGTATATATTGGTAAGAATTTTGAAAAAACATAGGATGGAGATGTTGCCTCGAGGTTGGCCTGAGATTGGCTAGTTAAGGGTGTGAGAGTACGAGGAGTTAGATAGGTCATTTTAATGTGTGTGTTCAGGCCCACAGAGGCCGTAGTATTGTAATCGGATTAGATTTCAATGAAGATTGAATACTTTGTATTTATTATGATTTGTTTAGCCGTGGCTTATAAATATTGTATTATTGTGTGAATTGTAGCATGCCGTGTTGTTAAGTAGAATTTTTGTTGAAACTTAGAGCAGGATTGACCAGTAGAATGGGATCCAAATCGGTAGCTGTCATGGAGTCTTGAGACTCTGTGTGTTAAATCAGGAATTTTACAGCCGAGGGAATGTCAATGGTTGCATAACTAGCTGGAACCTCCAAAATGAGCTGCGATGGAACACCTTGCAGTCGCATAAGTTTATTGATGAGTTGTTGTAGAAAGTAGCATGGAGTAATGTTTGGTTGCAGATGGCAGCAACCACGTTTTTTCCCAAAATCTCAGAGGTTTTAGAATAAAAGCGTGAAGGATGAGTGGACAGTCATGATTAGATTGCAAATCTGAAAGGGGAGAGATGAACGTATGAGATCACATCACAAGATAAGTTGGGAAGATGCGATGCGATGAAGGGTGAGTAGTGAGGACCGTTAGATCTGGGTGCAGATCAACGACGAACGGTGAATCACAAGATCGCACATCGGAGGTTTCAAAGTTTAGCACTAAGACATCGCAAGGTATGTTATTTTGTTTGTGATGTGGTAAGGAATGAAATATTCGATGCGATGAGGGGAGACCACGTGTCACCATAGCAAGACCATTGGATCCAGCGAAGATCTGCAATGGAGATTGCGTCGCAACTTCGCATTGGCGATTGTATTGTTTCCCATTTACGTTGCAAGTTAAGTTTGCCAATATGAAATGAGTCCTGATTGATCATCATGTGTGGTGGGACCCTGGAACTAATGTTTCGCGTGTATGTAAGTCGTTTAAGGTTATGTGTGATCTGGGTTAAAGTAAGCATTGTTTGATTACTAATGTATGTATGTTAAATAACTCCAAAATTGTATTCCACTGCGTGTAAAGGGGGAGTTATGTGGGCCATAAACCACAGGTCCACGGTTTTGTTTAAAATGCAGTTTCGGCTGCATCACTTCTACTTTTAACACACCCAGTATTTGGTCTACTTATGAGTATCATTTGGCAATCCCAATGTTGTTCAGGGTATATTACCATTGGCTCTGCCTCTAGTCTCTCTCGCACTCCTCCATTTTTCGTCTAGGTTGGCACTTTCAATTGGTCATTCGACTTCACAGTCCTAGTGAGGCCTATGTAGACCTCAATTTGTTTCATCACCTTTTGTCGGCTTCTATGATTCAACATATAAATAACCTGAGAGCTTGCAATTCCAAGATGGGCGGTTGTTTCCCTGGGTGGCATTAGATTTTGTTAATGAAACATGGATGGGCTCACAACTATGTTTCTTATTTGCAAACTCAAAATCTCATCTTGTTGCAGCACAAGGTTCGAAGTTGGTCTACTTTTGAAAGCACCATCCTTCTCTCCAAGGTGCATAATGATGGGTCAAATGTTCCTTGGTGACAAGAGTGGCTTAATGTGATTATTTTGGCATTAAGTGGCCTTCATGTCTCAGAACGAAGATCTCATAACATTGTTGGAAGAAGGACAATCACATGTGGGTCATAGACGTGGGCACCTAGGCTGAAGACCTATTCACGGCTCCCCGTTGCTAGTTCGCCAAGGCACGTCAGCTTCGCAGTCTCTGTGGAGAACCAGGTTATCTCAATGCACGCTTCTTTGGTTTAGATGGATATGACTAGTGACTCACTGTTTTGGTTTAATGTAAATTACTTTAAAACTCAAAATCAATCTTTATGTATTTCCTGATTTAACTTTAAACTTCACAATTACTATTTTATTATGTCTATAAAAATGATAAAAAAAACATTGAAAATCTTAAAAACTCAATCTATGGTTTTGGGTGGATTTCCCTTCGGGGCAACCATTCTCACAAAAACATATCCAATATAATATTTTGGAGATTAATAAAAAACTAAATATTATTAAAAAAAATACCTATATTAATTACTTTCCTATAATTATATTTCTTTAATATATAGATATATATAACTTATAATCACACAGCACTTAAACCAGCACTTGCGTAGATCAAGAGCAATAATAAATATTTGGAAACATAATACAAAAATTACAATCCCCACAACACTTACGTAAACCAAACCGCGTATCCGTCATTGACAATCATCCTTGGTAATGCAACCACGAATGGTTTGGCTGCATCCAGGACAGTTTATAAGCAACATCGTTAGGTAGCTTGTAATAATACTATTACATAAGTAAAATTACGGTTATACTGATTTTTTAATGTTATGATGTGGAAACGTGTGGAGATTGAGCGTTACGCTTTCTTTTCAGCTATATATATCTTTTTTAATTGCCGGAGTCCGTAAACGCTATCATACTTGTGAGTGCCTTATTTTTTAAGTTGTTAAAACCTATCCCATGTAAGTTGAAAGTAAGGCGGTGAGATTTGTTTTTTTTTAATCAATCGACAAAAATTGACGAAAGTTTTCTTGCAATGTTTATTATTTACAATTTATCAATATGAATTAATTTATTATTTAAATTAGGTGATCTGATATGATCCGATATTGAAATTAGGTGATCTTATATTAAAAAGACATTTTAACTTTTAAAAATAATTTAAAATTTTATTTCAAAATTTAAATAATCATTGATATTCACGAAATATCTAACCTACTCATCTAAAATTAAACCACAAAAATAAAATATTCAAAATCGATGGACTCTTTTTCCGCCATTCTGTTTTTTTAACGTTTGATATATAAACTAATATATTCAACTAAAATTAAACCCAAAAAAATAAAATATTCAAAATTGGTGGACTCAATATCAAACTTGCTTATAACTAATATATTCATCTAAAATTAAACCCCAAAAAATAAAACATTCAAAATTGATGGTCTCTTTTTCCACGGTTCATGTTTTTTTAACGTTTGATATATAAAACTTGCTTATAACTAATATGTAGCAATCAATACGGCCTTCAGCTACAATTATTATTTAAAAGTTCAAGTAATATGTAGCAATCAATACCATTACTTATAGTTATTATTTAAAAGTTTTAAATATATTTTTAAACAAAAGTAAATAAAAATAGTGAATATTAATATTAATATTATTTTTGGGATTTAGTTGCATTAAGTAAGTCATTTATCTATGACCATTTTCATGAGAGGTTTCGGGGCTTGTACCCGGTAACCACGACTACTAGGGAGGTTAACGATCTCAGAGCTTAACTGTGGAGTTTTCTCCACAATCAAACCCACTTAGCTTGCTACCTCATTTGCAAAATCTTAGCAAGTATTGTGCCTCATGAACCATTCAAGTAGAGCTCCCTTTACTCTTTGTATTTAAGTATGAGGTGTTTTCGCAGTGCATTATATTAGATATCATTTTTAGGATTCAACTACGTTAAGTCATTCATCTATAACCATTTCCATGAGAGATAGTCGTAACTGACTAATTTCTCATGATTTTTGAATAGTCCACTTAGCACTCATTGCATCTGGTGATGCTCACTGCTCACATATCTAATATAATGTTCTAACCACTATCCATGATGAAAATAAAAAATTTAACTATTCTATTTTTCCATCACCATCACTGAATAAATGCACTATGGGTGATGCTCACATATCTAATATAATGCACTACTGAAACCCCTCATACTTAAATATTTAATATATCACATTACAATAATCTGAACCATCCAATAAATCTAACCGCCATCACCATGACTAAATAAATGCACTATGGGTAATGCTCACATATCTAATATAACGCACTGTTGAAACCCCTCATACTTAAATATTTAATATATCACATTATAATAATCTGAACCATTCGATTTTTATTTTATATTTTATTTGCTGGGCGAAGAATTGAGCTGAAGTGAGGCCAAGATGAACCCTAAGTTTCTAGCATGCGACTCCCATCCCTTTGTCACCGTCAGGGCTCTGCATGGCCCTACGGATCATGGAGTCTAGAGGTCAAGCTCGCCTCTGATTCCACTCAGGCCTAGCAACGAGCGCAGCTACGTAGAGGAAAATGTGAAGAAGGAAAGTGTTGGGCTCAATGCATGCTCTGCACTCGCTGAAGCAGATATGGCAGCGACTCCTCTTTATGAGCAGGTCTTCGGCAGCCATGCAGATCGGATGAGGAAGACCCCTATCCCGATGGATTCATGAGGGATGCCAGGAACCTTTGCGCAATTTCTGACAACGAGCTAGGAAACGATGGCTCTATCCTGACCCTACGCCCCAACAGTTCAATGTTCCAGTGCGGATCTAACCAGTCAAAGCAGCCTTTGCACTTGGGGAAACGCAAAAGAAAAGAGGTTGTCATGAACTGCAGCGATCCAAACAGGATCGTCAATCTGGACTCTTAGATGTGCTTTGGCAGCCAGGGTTTCCTAGATCCCTCATCCCCTTTTTTTCATATTCATATCTCGCTTTTCTCTGACAAATCCGTGCTTCATTGGGTGCGCTCAACGGATCTGGTGCAGAACCTCTCGCATGCCCTTGAACACAGGCTAGGGATTCCCTTAGCGCTTCATATATTTCTAGATGGAGGTAAAAAACTAGAGGAATCTCTTCCCCTTTCATTTTATAATATTGAAAGAGATGATTCTGAAGTTTTAACCCTTCGTTTGCGAGGGGGAGAAACTAGGCAACCATCTTCTGCTCTAGCTTTCTCTTACAAGGATGTTGTCCATGAACAACCTCCCAAGAAAGCTGCTCAACCCTTTGAGGCTCCCAAGCCTTTTTTGGTTGATAAACTGGAGGAAGTCGCCTCCATAGAAATCTCCCATCGAGCTCTTGAAGATAAGCTTCAAATATATGCAAAATCCACCACCATCTGTCGATTTAATGGACTTTGGCCTCACACAACACATCTCTACCAATGGATTCACTCCACTTGGACCAACAACAACAAGGTCATCTTCTGCTCGAAGGGTTTCTTCATAGTTGTGTTTTCTTTCAGTGAAGATTCTCAAAAAGCCTTAACTGGGGCTCCATGGTTTTGCGAAACAACAGGGCTATTCCTCACCCCCTGGTTCCCAAACTTCGACCCCTCTACGACAGTCATTACCAAGCTTGCTATTTGGGTTAGGCTTCCAAACTTACCTACGCATTTATGACACTTTTCTGTCTTCCAAGGAATAGGAAACACCTTGGGCCGCTTTCTGGCAACAAATCCTTCTAGGGGGAGAAAGGAATATACACCTATGGCAGAATATGTGCTGAAATAGACATAAGTAAAGGTCTGCCTGATCAAATCAATCTCAAAATTGGTGATTTCCTGTGGACACAGACCCTGGACTATGAGAACACTGCGTTCCGTTGCCGCCAATGCCATCAAACATGGCTCCTTCATAACTCTTGTGCCACGTTCCTCGCCCAAAAGAAGAAAAGAAATAAAAAATCTAAATCTAAAAGCTAGAAACGATGTGATCCACCTCCCATGGATGACATTGAGTCCTTCAGCTCGGAAGAGGAGGAGACTGAAGCAGAAGTGGAGGCTACAAAATAGACGAATGATACGCCCTCGACTGGCCCCGAGGGACCCACGATATTTTTGAATACACAGATTCACACTCATGATTCCTCCTCTGATTCGGATAAGGAGATTCTCCCCACAGTCAACAACAGTCTTCAAGTGGTTCTCGCACATCCGCACCAGGCTGGCTGGGTCAAAGTTAACAAAAAGAAAGGAAAAAATTTAAAAATGTCGTATGGAGGATTCGACCCATTCTCGGTAGATTCTAGTGTCTATCTCCTTTTGTTTCCTTGTTACACTTCTTAGTTCTTTTGTTTATTTCCTAGTTACTTATCGGGAACGAAGTTGATAGTTTATCATTTCCAACTTTCCCATTTTCTAACTTCTCTTAAATATAACATCACTTTGTACTACATAATTTCTTAATAATTAAAAAATAAAATAAAAATAAATAAATAAATGAACCAACCATCGTATAAATCATCAAACCATCCTATAAATCTTACAGCCATCCATGATAAAAATAAATAAAAAATTTAACCATTCTAGATCTATTTTCCATTACCATGACTGAATAAATCTAACCGCCATCCATAGTGAAAATAAAAAATTTAACTATTCTTAATATTCTATTTTTCCATCACCATGACTGAATAAATGCACTAACAGCTACAGCATGAATGTAAAGATTAAAATGACAATATGGTATCGTCGATATTATTTTGTGTTATAGGGTAGATTTAATAGTCTTTCTCATGACATGCTGGCAAATCTGCTGAAACTTATGCAGGAATGTCATGACAGATGATGCTGAATGCAGTTTTTTTCTTGAAAAGATAACTACAAATTTTGAACATTCTTAGGGGAACCTATTAATCCCACACATTCGTGCTGAAACATATTACTCTGGCTATTCCCGAAGGACGGAGAGATATCGGAAACGGAATTGAACCTGCCATCTGACCGGCTTCTGGTCGAGCTTTCCTCACCAGACTGATCATCACCTCTATACCTAAATAGCCCTCTTCTGGGATAACCACCCATAATACTCACGTTAAACGAAGCCGTGCAGAGGTCAGGAAGAGTAGCTTCACCTTCCAGTATTTGGCAAACATGGCGTATGCTCAGCCTGCACTCCGGTTCTGGATGAGAGCACAATAGCCCCAATTTCAACACCTTCTCCATCTCGCCCACATCATATGCTTTCCCCAGCTTTGGATCACATGCCTCCAGCAGCGTACCCTGCGTGTACAGTTCCCACGCCCATTCCACCAAAATCACTCGCTCCGCGCACTTCAACGGATCCACGGGCCTCCTCCCGCACGCCACCTCTAACAACAGGACCCCGAAGCTGAACACGTCGGAGCTCGGCGTGGCTTTCCCGGTGTGTATGAGCTCCGGCGCTATGTACCCGAGCGTTCCCACCACATGAGTCGTCTCCGGATTCTCACTGTGATCGTACAGGCGAGCGAGCCCGAAGTCACCCAGCCTCCCGTTGAGCTCCGAATCCAGCAACACGTTGCTCGACTTGACGTCTCTGTGGACAACCCTCTTTTCCCATTGCTCGTGCAGATACAGCAGCCCTGCAGCCACGCCCTTCAGGATTGCATATCGCTGAGACCACGGCAGGACTGTTGTTGGGTTCCCGAATATGCGTTTATCTAGGCTACCATTGGGCATGTAGTCATAAACAATGAATAGCTTCCTATGCCTCCGGCACCAACCGCGGAGCTGAACCAGGTTCCGGTGCTGTAGGCGTCCCATGCTCGAGATCTCTGCCACGAACCCTTTCATTCCTTCTGTAAACTCCTTCGTTATGCATTTCACTGCGACTTCGTAGCCGCTACTGGGGAGAACGCCCTTGTAAACCTTGCCGAAACCCCCTTGCCCTAAGACGTTTTCTTCCGTGAACCCGCACGTGGCGAGGCTCAGCTCCTTGTGAGTGAATCTATGTGGCCAGAACTCTTGCTCCCATTCTTCCATCGTTTCCCCGTCCTTCGCTCTTCTGAGAAACACTGCCACAACTATTAGCAAGCAGAGAATAAGAGCGGCCACGGTGACGCCAGCTATGAATCCCCAGCCCCGGTGTTTGGAATACATGTTCGCAAAAGAAGGAAGATGCGACACATCAAGCAATGGCGCCGTGCCTTCGGTGGTAAAGCTCCACGCCAGTATGTAATGGTCTTCCGCAAAGTTCCCCGTGGCAGCGGAAAATCCAACAAACATTTTCTCTTGCAGAACGCTGTACAGATCGATTTTCCTAGATATCAGTGGCCTCTGCGGTCTCGGCAAACCAGCCAGTGTCATAGTAACGTTGAGGCGGCTTTGAAGATGATCGTAATCGATCCAGGCCTGTATATTCCGGCCGCTCTTGAGGCTCAAAACTTGGAAGTTGTTGTCCCCATTCCAATACCCGGCAGTCTCTGTCTGGACTGAAACAAGGCTATTGATGTCCACGCCCACGTGGTTGCCGTTGGGATCATCGAATTCCACATTCGTGCTCGTATCAAACTCCACTGCAAACAAATGATTGTATCCCTGCGCGTTGCTGGTGAGGTTAAGCAAGCCCATATACTCAGCCGACAGAGCACCCATGGGAGATGTGTAAGGCGTCATGACGAAGGCTATTCCGTGCCCGCCTCCGTCAGACGAAGGAGGCACAATGGAGAAAACGAAGGTAGTGCTAAACGAGCAAACCGTCTCGTTGCTTTTCATCTGCACTGGATCTGAATACAACGCGCGGCCTAAAATGAAATGCGAGTGATTTGTGAGGGCGATCGCGGATTTGGAATGAATAACAGAAGCCTCGGCCTCCAAGATCAAGTGACTTCCATTGAATCCATCGAAGGCGAAAGTAGTATGCGAATAATCCTCCCCCTCGGCCTGTGCAGAAAAAAGTAACATGAAGCATATCAGAATGAACAGGAAGCTGCGCCATGGAATCATGACAAAGTGATTCTTCCCCTTGAGCTAAATTTCTCGCCGGAAAGAATAAATGGGCATTCGAACAAAGGGGATGTTGGATTTTAATACATGGATTTTCTGCTCTGATTTTGTCGTGCGCGCCTACTCCGGCCACCAACCAATTCATAACGCGACGACGATGACTATTCTGCTGATTTCTCATAGCATCACACGATTCCTTTTGTTTTTTTTGCGTTTCACAGCTCAGTACCAAATTATATCGATAGCCGTCCACATGACTTACTATTCCAACAACAATAATTACGACCCCACCATAGTCCAAATACATTGGACTCCAGCCAAAGGTTAAAGTAATATTATAATCTGAAAAAGAAACGTGCATCAAAGTCAAATTTAAATATCAAAACCTTTCCAAGGCATGTGATGTACTCTAAAGTGGGGAGAAATTAATGGGTAAATCACATCAGAACAAGAACTTTTTATTCAAAACTAATGACCCGTATTCAAACCTAATATTAAAATGGACTAATCACATGCCGATCAAAACTTAAATTTCAAAATTAACAATAGAATAATCAACCTGTTTTATGCCATTATGCTTTATTGCAGTCAAAAAAAAATTATTAGTGATATTATTAGTACCAAAAAAATTACTAGTGATATTATTAGTACAATCAACGTGTTTTACTCCGGTATGCTTTATTGCAGGCAACAAAATTATTAGTGATATTATTAGTACTTGACTGGGAAGATGCTAACACATGGCGATACATATCAGTGTAGAAAGTTGTCCTGAAAATTAACGCCGTTTTATAAATTACCTGTTTTATCATTAATGTTTTTATCCTTTAACAATTTAAACGTAATGCTTTGACGATTCGTTGTTTTGTTGTGAATAATAATATTAAAAAATTAAAATTTCTTCAAATCCGTGTGTGTGTATATATATATATATAATAAAGAATAGTATATTTATTTTTTACTATTTAATATTAAAATTATTTAAAAAAAATTATTTAAATATACATTTTTTTTCTTAATAAATAAAAAATAACAATATTAATTAAAATTAAAATTAACTAAATTTAAAATTATGAAACATTTTGAGAATGATAGTAATAAATAATAATCTTAACTTTTTGAGAATGCTAATAATATATAATAATTTAAGATTATTTATTTGAGAATGATAATAATAAATAATAATGTTAAATTTTTTAGAATACTAATAATATATAATAATTTAATAATTTAAGATCATTATTTTTTAAATAGTAATAATAAAATATTATTATTTTATAAAATATTATATAATGGTAAGTTATATTAATAATAATCATTAATCTTTTGAGGGTGTAGTTTATTTGGCAAAAACATATTATTAGTGTGATGTAAAATACTTGAAGTTTTTTAATTTGATTTTCTAAACACTTGGTTATTAATTATTTTTAAAAAATATAATATTTTTATTTTAATAATTTAGCTATTAGATATTGATAATGAACATAATTTATAAATACTTACATTCTATTATAAATAAATATGTAACACATTTTTAAAAGTATAATGAAAGTATAGATATTAAAAAAAAATAGAAACAATGAATTTTATTTGCTTTATAGAGTTGAATCACCAAATTTGTTAAGTGATTTTAGAGAAAAAAAACCACCAGATAACATATAGACTAAAATAATATCTAATTTCTTACACACATAAAAATATGAATTTTATCATATTTTAAATAAACTTTTCACAATTCAACATTTTATCATGTGAAAATCTATAATTAATTTCCAAATACCATAATTAAGTAATATATCTCAAATCCATAATTAATTCCCAAAATATCATAATTTTAAATAATACATCTAGAGAGAGTCTTTGATGGTTATGGATCATTGCATGGTCCATAGTACATAAAATCAACATAACAAAGCCTAAGTCAATGTTTTTCTCTCATTGGGATATATGAAAATATACCCTTACAAAAAGCTTGAGTTTAGGGAGAGTCTTTGATGGTTATGGATCATTGCATGGTCCATAGTACATAAAATCAACATAATAAAGCCTAAGTCAATGTTTTTCTCTCATTGGGATATATGAAAATATACCCTTACAAAAAGCTTTTCCATACCTAATTTATGAAATGTTATTTTAAAGCTTTAACATACCTAATTTATGAAATATTATTTTTGTGGTAGTTCAAGGCTTTATGTATAACACGTGATCTTTAGAAGTAAGTCATAAGAAGGAGAGTATATGAAGATGATTTCCAAATTATTACGATGAGAACATGTACTCGATGAATTTGAATATGTATACACTCTAGTATCATACATGCATTATTATTAGCGTAGGTAGTCACGACAAGGGACTATAGCGATCAGAGGGTGAGGCTTAGCATTACAGAGTATATTCTAATTCATTTGGTGGTTTTGGCCTCTTTCCAAGGTTTAAGTATAGCTTATGTTGTTTTATGTTATTCATTTTTTTTTTCTTTAGATTAATGCTAGCATTAATTTAAGAGTATGAAATGTTATTTTGGTGAGAAACTAGGGATATTACTGGGGTGATGTTGTTATAGACGACTTGTGGGGTGATGCTATTGTGAGTGAGCTGTCAGCTGCTTTGAAGGGTTGAAGCCTATGCATGACACTTGTGGACGCCCTTACAACGAATATGGTTATTACATTGTTAACTAATCCTCGTTTCAGTACCCATCCTTGTGGATTTGGTTCTTCGAATGAATCGGGTTTTGGCTTATTCCTGTAGCAAGGGATTTTCTCTTGGTCTTAGCAAACAAGGAGAAAAAAGGGATGCAATTGTTGGGTGTGTTATATTCTTTCCATGACTGGACCCTATATTAGGTGGGCAGACCCGCCTATGGTTTTTTGCATGGGTTTTCACATGATTTTGGGCATGATGGTTTTCTGCTCCTGGTATTTTGTAGATCTGGTCAAGGGAGCTAAGTTTATGTTCTAATCCATTGTTAATGGATTGGGGTTTATGAATATTTCAATATGTATATATATGTGTTGTAAGACTAAAAGGAATATAATGAAAAATCAAGTTAGTAGTCCTCGTTTAGGATCGAGGGGAAAATCTATGTGTATATCTGTTTTATGTTTTATGCTCTCACTATTTTTTATTTTCTGTTTTTAAGAATTCATTTGCAGATAATTTCTGTACAGGGTTAAAACCTACAACATTTTTGTAAGAGACCTCTTTCGAGAGAGGCTTAAAGACGTTATCGATGAAGCTTTTCAAAGTAAACGAAAGAGGGGAGGAAAGTTGGCGATGAAAATCACTGTATCTGTTCCTGAATGAAGGGAGGCTGGTACATTAACTGGTTCCAGATAAACAGATGAAACAACTGGCACTATGTACAATGGAAATCCAAGTAGTCGGGCTTCACTATTTTGGGGGTATTTTCTTATTTTTCTTCCTAATCATAAATGGATTGACATACTAGCGAGACTTTAGGTAGGTGCAACGTCTCTATGCCAATATCATAAATAAACTAATTTAGATGGAACTAGTGTTTTCTTGGTTGGATCAGAATAGGTTGGTATAGTAGGACTGACCTCTACTACAAAGATCCTTCATCTCAATTTATATTGACCGATTTCTTATGGGCCTATCATTGGGGATTCACGTCCACAGTTGATGGCCCAGTTGATTGAGTGAAAACAATGGAAAGGTATATTCCATTGTTAAGTTCTACTAAATGGATGGGAAGAATAGTGACTACACAATAGGGTTCCATTTCTGATACAATCCAACAAGGAAGTAAGTTGGTCGCACTCGCCATGGTTGAGCACATTTAGTCCTATGAGCTATTCCTCTCCCTTCTCTCACCCCGCCTTGACCTAGCCAGTGGCCCTAGAACGAGGTCTTGTTCTCGAACGCGTTCTGTAATAGGATATGCCCTCATTTCTGTCATGGGGTCAATTTATTACTTTGGATCTAGAGGCTCTGCAACTCAATTTGATCAATCTCTGACTGCCTCTGTGACTAGAGGATGTGAAACTAGTAAATCTACCTTTGTGTATGTATCACTTGTTAGCCCCCTATAAATTCCTTGACAAGCAAGCAAGGGGATAAATTGTTTTTGAGCCTTCAAGGTGTTAGTCATCAGTATTTTTTACCTATTAGTGATGACTAGTTCAAAAGCCCAGTTTTCCAATAGCTGATCTTAAAATTTGTCAAAGTTGCCAGATGGGAAAACACCCATACAAATTTTTTCTCTCTTTCCTTTTCAGTTCGCCCATGACAAATTGAAATCCCATTATCAAAATGCTACCTAACCTTAGCCATACTAAGTTTGCCTGTCAACTCTAAAAGGACGATGTAAGTCTGTTCAAAAAACCTCCCCTAAGTTAGGTAGTGGCGCTTTAAGGCATTTTACCCTTGGCAACCATCAAAAGGCCAAAAAACCTCCATCTGCTACAGGCCAATCATGACAGACCTCCCACTCTGCTAATGAAGTTAATCGCAGCTCTAAGTCGTGCCACTTACACACCCCTAAGTCTCAGCACTTCGTAGACCACAGTCTCAAGCTGATTATTAGGTGTTTTACACTGTTTATGGATTTTACAAGCACAGGAAACATGTCATCATCTCAGAAGAAAATTCTTGACTCCACATTAGAAGAACAACTGCTTCTCAATGTGAACATAAGCCTGAGATATATCTGCAGGACAAAGAGTTTCTCATCAAGACCTTGCAGCTTCATTCAGCATGAAAACACAGTAGAAGAAAGACAACATTGTCAAACAAACTTGTTATTTGTCATGGCCAAAAACCTCCTTCATCTATAAGCAGAGGGTTAAGGCGCCTCCTTCATCTACAAGCAGAGGGCGATGGCCAATGTTGACTTGAAGAATTGCAAAACTTACTATAAGCACATGTTTGTTTTTTACTAGACAGTGAAACAGTGACTCAAGGTTTCTGAGGGAAAATGATGATCAAAGCAGGGCTAAGATCTGAAATGTTCAAATCAAGAGAAAGAAAAGTTTTTTTTGGTCTTGTGCCCTAAGAAAGAAGATAAATTGAAATTAACAAAATATCTCTACAGGGGTGTTAATATGAATGGATCAAATCAGTTTTGAGCAGGAAAACACTTCAGTGAAAAAGACCTCTGTGTACTCTTATGTTTCTGTTGGGTTGTGGTATATAGTCTATAGTTTCTAAGTATACATAGGAGGAAAACGGCTAATAGGAGCCTTGGTATCTATGAGTAGTTCTAACAGCCATTCCACATATCATATACTTGTCTCCTCAACACAAAGATATAAACAGGTTATGGTCTGAGTTTTTAAAAAACTCTGGAACAACTTGCAGGGCTAGTCAGGTATGTCATTATTTCCACATGAAAGCAACTCCATTTATAAACAGGTGCCTTTTCAAATCTGCTTATCATAGCTGACACAGAGAATCTGGTTTGATCTCCTCAAGAGACATTACAACTGAACATGGTTGTGCATAATATGAAAAATGATTTTGACATACTTTCAAATTCTGGTGAAGAGGTTAAGACAAATGTAGGCATGCTCTTTGTTAAAAGGCTGGAGGTACCATATCAGTACACTATGAGTAAAGATAGAGGATGATTAAACCTAAGATAAATGCCACTGCATTTTGTACCCACAGTCAAAAAGAGGCTCAAATATCTCATCTCAGCAAATACCAAGGGATAGTAAAATTTGCATGGTTTTTGAATCATAATACCTTTGCCACAGTAAAATTACGGTTAAGGAGTGCCCGGGCAGTTTGTTTCAAAATTATTTTTTGATCAAACAGAGATGAAAGTTACAAAAGTGAGAGAGGTTTTTTTCCCTCATAGGTTCAAGAAGAAAAAAATCCTTCAGTTTCTACACAGGTATCATGGTTTGTGAGAAATGTGAAAAATTCAGATGTCACGGGAGAATTTTTGCACCAGGATTCATCATTTTGACCAAGATAGACAAATAGATTTTAAAATAAAAAATTGACTCCAAATGAAAAAATTAAGGTTTTTATGGAAATTAGACTTCCATATCTTTCTGATGAGCCATCTCGGGCCAAATTCCGACAACAGGAAGGCATCCAAAAGTAACCTGCAATCAACGCTATGTTTTTCTGCACCAGTATTCACCATTTTTGACTAGTGATGGGACAGTCAGTTTTTGAACACCAAAATGGAAAACAAATGAAAAAAATAAAGAATATTTGGAAATTATACTTCCCTATATTTCCAACGAGCCATCTCCGGCAAAATTCCAACACCGAGAAGTCATCCAAAAGTGGCTTACAAACAGCACTATGCATTTCTGCACCAGGATTCACCAGTTTTGACCAGTGTTGGGAGAATGAATTTTTGAACAACCAAATGGATTCCAAATGAAAAAATTCAAGTTTTTCTGGAAATTAGACTTCCACATATTTCCAACGAGCCATCTCGCGCCCAATTCCGACACCGGGAAGGCCTTCAAAATAGGCTGCAAAGTTGCGCGACGCGTTCAGAAATCTGCGCGGCGCGTTTAGGCCGAAAATTTCCAAAGGAATGAACTGATGCGTGGCGCGCCTGTAGCACCGCGCAGCGCGCCTGTAGCATCAGTCAAAAAATTTCCTAAAAATCTTCAAAAACTCTTTATAGAGCCGCTCAAACAGTTAAACAAGGGCTGCCATCCATTTTTGAGGGTCTTGCTACAATTCAAAGTGATGTGTTAAATGTTTTGAAGAAATTTGTCACTGTGGGAGGTTAGAGGAGTGATTCTTTAGCTTCAAAGAGCCTAAAATGCCCTGTAAAATCCCAAAACATCACACTCCTATTTTAGTAGGGTTTTCAAATCATTAAGGACATCCTAAACTACTTTAGCACAAACCCTAAGCTCTGTCAGCTGTATGCATTGGTAAAGACAATGGTAAGGAAGGTTGATTTTTTGTTTAAAAGATCCGGGCATGCAATAGCTTTGTTTGCCCAGCATTTTCATAGTAAAGTAATGTGTTTTTATGGATGAAAAAAGACCATACAAATTTCCCTCAACACAGTATTGAAAGGCATACCAAAAAGAGGAGAGTTTTGGTTGAGGAAGAGTCTTGATTGTTTAAACTCCTACAAACCCTTGTAACCACAACAAAAACACAGCAAGCTCTGCCACCTTGTCCTTTAAACACAGTGACTTTTGACTGCATAAGATACACTTTTTTTGACTGTGTTTATATTGTTGAATTTATTGGTTGAGTGGCCTAGAAAGAGAGCAGTGTTTTTGGATTAAAAAGGTTCTTGTTTTTCCTTCCTCTACAAAGACAAAGGTGTCCTATCATTTCTCAAATGAGCTCAAATAAAAAGCCTTAGCAGAAAGTCACTTTGACTATCTATATCAATCGTATTTTACTTTTAGAAGTTTACTTGAGCTGTCATTCAAGTAGAAAGTACCATTTTGAAAGGGTGTAGAGAGTGGTGGTAAGGGCATTTTCATGATTACTTTGAGTAATTATCAAGGTTTACTTTGAGCAAGTGCCAAGAGAGCAAGAGGAGGAGAGCTGTACCTGGACACAACAATCCTATGAATAGCGAAAATGCTGGAACAAGAGGAAGGGTAGCGCTGTTAAAGTAGCTTGAATAAATAACATGTATATTTTTGAGAGCAAGAGCAACAACATGGTAAACACACCCAAAGAGAATCAAGGAAGCAAAGGGGAAGGGCTCAAAGATCGGGAAAGAGTGGAAAGACACGCTAACACTTGACATTTTGGCTACAGTTTTGGAGCATGTTTCTGAGGACCCTTAAGGGTCATGCACACCAATTTTGGGCCTATTTTGACAACTTTTGGTTGTTTGGCAGTTTTGAGTTTTTGGTCAAAGACTCATAAATTCACCATTTCATTTTGAGGTGATCTGCTGAGTGGAGGATAAGTTGCTTAATGGCATCACCTGATGCTATAATTTCATGAGCACATCCTTCGATTTCTTGCACTGACTGATCTGTTCCCTCAAAAAGGCAAAATGCTCACCAGACACCTACCCTACCCTCAAGAACCTGGTAGAATTTCCTCGGGGTTTTTCACACACAAAAGATTTGAGGACTCTGCACGATTGGGTGCACCAGTTGCTTCTAAAGTGACAGCCACATATTTCCCAATGAGCTATCATGAGCTCATGACACTCTGAAGGTCACAAATGCTTCCTGAATGGTGGACCTTTGGTCGATGTGAAATTTGAAGTATTTTTGTAATTTTTGAACCTCTAAAATCTACTTTTTCCAAATGTGCGTTTAGCTATTTTTGCACATGGAAAATGATGCAAAGTCAATTATTTTTCCTTTTTTAGCACTTTTTAGATATTTTATGAGATATTTTTGTGCCTTGGGCTTTGCAAGCCTCAAGGATAAGTTTCGATATTTTGATTAGGCCAATAGGAGAGGAAGTTGAACCATGAGGTTTTCCTCACTTGAGCCTATTTATTCCACAAGCTCTCATTTGTAAACAAGGCTGAACTTGAGAAGAGAAGCAATATATGGTCTTATGAGCCTTGGAAGAAAATACTTGTGTTATGCTTTTGGATTGCCTCTTGGATGTTCTTGGATGGATGATGAAGGATTGTTGATGGATTCCATGACTTGGTAGAATGGTATAGTGTCTCTTGCTTTGTTGTTGTCTTCTAGTTTTCATGCATGATACATGTTTCTTGCTTTCTATAGATCAGTAGAGAACACATTTGAGATATGCCCATGGAGGCAACTCAAATTTCCTGAATCTTCATAGCCTTCATGTTTTCTTCTTCCTTAGTTGCATTAAAGAATTCTTAACTGCTCTTTAACAACTTGAGGATATTGTTGCTAGTTTCATTCATAGTTCTATGCATGTTGAGTTGGATGTATGGTGTGCCCTGCTTACCTATGACTGTCCATAGTCCCATCCATGAAACTATCTCTTTGACTGATTAGATTATCATTTTGTTTGAACCAAGGAGGCCTAGTTCCGATCTAGCCCTTTGCCTAAAACTATGCAAATATTGTTGTTCAAAGTGCCCAATCACTTGAAGTACTGTGTTTAGGTGTTCCGGCATAGTGTTTTGAGTTTTTATTTCGTCTTATGTGTTTTCCCCAAAGTCTGATAGCCATTTCCCAAATTTAGAGGGTCTTATACTTCTATGCATGGCTTGAATGTTTGTTTCTATGTATTGATTAGTTTATAGTTACATTTTTAATGATTAATGGTTTGCCCTACCATGTTTATGTTATCTATTGAACCAGTGATGCTTGAAACTCTTTGTTGTTCACAAACTTGATGTCCATTTTCTCCATTTTTCCCTAAGATCCTTTCTACCTTGAAACAAATCAGCCCTTCAACAGCCTTGTATCGTCATCTAAGAGCTTTCTTGACCTTTTGACCCCATAGCCCAGTTAATATAACATCTTGTTATCTATTTTATATCTTTGATCAGTTTCATCCCTCACAACTTAAAAAACAAAAATAAAAAAACTTACTTCATAACTAGCCTAAAATCAGAACACAATAAACAAACACATAGATATCCCTTACGCATATACAGAGAGCCCTCTCTGAGTCCAGGAAGGCTAGGTCCTCGGGTTCCAAAGCTTGGTTTGATGTTACACTGTCATTTGGCTTGCCAATCAGCCAAATCACGGGACCCTAACATAATGGCGATCACGGTGGGAATCTGAGTGTTAAACAACTTAGTTTCCCTAAAATCTTTAGAGACCTTAAGAATACTATACGATTGACTTATCCCAGAAATACACTAACATAATACAGTGCGGTGGTTGCCAAGTTAAGTAATGAATCTAAGTGCCTTGTAACTCTGAAGTCTCGATCGAACTTAGAAAACTTAGGGGATTGTTTGAAGAGTAGAAGTAGCCCTTTCTGTCCTAGCAAATGTTGACTCGGCTATAGGACACTCTTAAACCTTATGTATAAAAACTTCAAGGAAAACCCCAAAAAACTCCTTTAGATTGGTTTTTATTAATATTGAGTAATTGGATATACACATATCTCAAAATATTAAAAATCCACAGCGGCTCCACTAGCCTCCGGTAGGCCTTACTATTTCAGGAACTCTAGATTACTATCGATCAAAGCTTATAAAGGCACTCACTAACATAGTAGGAGATGGTGGACAATGATACATAATAATTAGCAAACTATTATAGGCTCCTGTCCTTTAGATACCATAAATAAGCAGTGATCCATACGATCATTTAGGTAAAACTCTTTTTGTTGTCACCACCTAGCAAAGTGTTGAAACAAAGTTTAAATACTTTACAAAAAGCTTTCATTTTTACTCTATCCTTCAGAAAATCCAAATATTTCTAGGCCAGCTTTGCACAGTCCACTTGGTGGTGGACCATAGCTAAATATTTAAAAAAACAAACAGGTCCACAAAAAATCCACTAGCCTCCAGTGTTTTTTCCCTAGTCTTATAAGAGACTACTAGGAATGTGATATGATAACCCAAACATCTGGAAGACATGGTTCAACTTTGGACCTGAAAGGAGATATGCTCAGATGAAGTAGAACCTCTCTGGTTTCCCCCACAAAAATTCCCACGGATATGAGGTGGTTCGAAGACCTACCCAAGATCTTTGAAATGAAAATATTGACAACCCATTTTTGCACCTCCTTAATTTCATATGCATGTATATAGCTTAAAGGTTAGATAACAGAAATTGCCTTATGAAAATTTCATGGGTACATTAGAAGAAGAGGTAAGAAGAGATGTTGAAAACCTAGACCTGATATGTTTCTCCAGAAGGATTCCACAAAGTATTATCTTTGTAGCTATAACAGGAGCATTGTCCATCTTGCTCATTGTTTGAAAATTGTTGAATCACTCTGAAAACCTCATACAACATTGTAATGATGAAACACTATGAAATTGGCATGCGAGGAGTTTTAGAGGAGGTCCATAATTTTCTTACCAAAGCTAACAATCAAGATGACCAAGAAGGTTAGGTCCTAGATGAAATCCCATCGAGAAAAAAGAGAGGATCCACTAGAACTCTTTAAAGGATTGAGAAACAATAACAATCCATCTGCCCTTTCATATAAAATACAGAGGACATTAGCCACAAGTCAACTTCCACAAAGATGGAAAGAAATTGTTTTACATCAAAAGAAAGCAAACCGCCTCATATGGAACGGAAATAAATCAAATAATAAACATCATGACAACCTCGAAACTGTGTAACCAAAACTTAATGAATTTTCTCTTTTTAAACCATGCATATCATAAATGGAAAACAATTTGTAATCAAGTTGATAAAATAAAATGGATATCCAAATATGCATGGTTGAGTGACATTACTTGTAGTGATTCTCAATGTAGATCAATATCATTGATGATTATGACTTCCAAGCAGAAACTAACTGGAAGACTCAGTTTGATTACCAAGAAGAAGCTTAGTGTGAACTTGAAGAAGTAAGCGACCATTACAGATAATACATGACTTAGCGATGAGGAGAGCTTTGAAAGTTCAAAAGTAAGTGAAGAGAGTCTCAGACTCTTTGCTCTACTTCACTTGATCCATCGAGATAACATTCATAATTGGAAAACAACAGAGTTTTTAGAAGCTTTGATGATGAGTTGAGAGAATGGTGATAACAGGTATGTTGTAAATAAGAAGCCTTTCAGAAATGGTTGAAGAAATCATTTTGGACATGGAATCTTCCTTAACTCCAGTTGAAGCCACCAAGTTCAATTGACTTACAAATTGAGATGATGAAGTAGAGGTTGAGAAACAAATTAGAGTTGTCTGCTATCTTTGAAGATAATTTCTGATGAAAGTGTATCACTGCTCATCAACTTTGATGACCTTCTTCTGCGATTTTCAGCCGCCTATCAAAACACATCATCTTGGCAAAGAGAACTACACTTGCAATATATGATAGAGTCGATAGTTCAAGTAATCATGAGCAAGGGGAAAGAAGTTATTTGTACCAAGGGTCCCAAATATGGTCAAGTGGGAAAGAGTAATAATCTGAATGAAACCATATCTCAAATCCTCTAGATCGGGTATTATTCAAGATCTAGTTCTTTGTTTTTCTTTGAAAAGTATGAAAGAGTAGTGGTTTCTATCGCAAACAAGTTGCTACCAAGAATGAGAAAAAGCTTAAGTACTGCTCTCCAAAAACTGCCAAATGGGAGTGGCCTTGTCAGTATTACGCATCTGTGAAAGAACTAAACCCGAGTCACCCATACAATCATCTACTTAGTGGTTACATTGGAAAGAAAGAGTTCACCAAATGTGTATGTTGTGTACGGTTTAAATTGGGATAGGTAGACAAGCGGTGGAAAATATTTCGGCCTTCATGATCATCTTTTCCCGATTTTTAGATTTTTGAAGAAAAGTGAAAAGCGAGAAAATACAAAAACAGTAAACGGTAGAAAAAAGAGGCAGGATTTCTAAAAACGATGGTAAATCCCCATGTTCCAAAAATAGTCCTTCGAAACGCGCAAATTCTAAATGCCACTACTAGTACTTCAATGTCTTTGTTAGGCTATCTGGCCTAATCATGGCGAAGCATGTTTAAATTTAATTGCTGATAAGTTAGTGAGTGAAAAAGATGGTCAACATTGTGTAAGATTGACTTATCACAGAGAGTAGATTAGGAAGAGATACTGGTTCCACACACCCAAAATAGAACCAAAGAGAGAAGCGGGAATAAAAACACATTGTACACCTTAGCCCCGCTTTTCTAGATTTCCTTTTTTGCAAAATAATATTTGTGTGCAGTTTGTCCTTTCATGCCGCAAATACATGACAAATCAGACTGTTCAACCCTGATTTGATCATTTTTAAATTTCATGTTTTAGATTAGAGAATAAAATCCTGTCAAACAGTCTAATCTTGACAGTTGATTTAGTTTAGGTAGAGTAATGAAGGAGTTCATCAGTTTAATCTGAACTCCCGGCAGATAGAAGTGTAGAGTTAGATAGGTTCATTTTGCAAAAAGAAAAATATGCATTGTCAAAAGGCTGCTAGTTCAAATGCGCCAAAAAAAAGGAAGAAAAAATGTTAGGAAAGATAGTGGGGTAGGTAGAAATATCATTGATGCTAATCATGCTGTCTCTTTCAGAAGTAGAATCAAAGAAAAGTGAGAATTTGTGCCAATGGGTAAGGCATTGGTCTTCATAAGCCACAGATCTGAGATTCTGGACACCTCCCGAAAAGGAGCTGCCCTCCCCAAATGGAGCCACTGTTAGTCATCAATATTTTTTACATGTTAGTGATGACTAGTTCAAAAGCCCAGTTTTCCAACAGTTGATCTTAAAATTTGTCAAAGTTGCCAGCTGGGAAAACACCCATAAAATTTTTTTCTCTCTTTCCTTTTCAGTTCACCCATGACAAATTGAAATCCCATTATCAAAATCCTACCTAACCTCAGCCATACTAAGTTTGCCTGTCAAATCTAAAAGGACAATCTAAGTCTGTTCAGAAAACCTCCCCTAAGTTAGGTAGTGGCGCTTTAAGGCATTTTACCCTTGGCAACCATCAAAAGGCCAAAAAACCTCCATCTGCTACAGGCCAATCATGACAGACCTCCCACTCTGCTAATGAAGTTAATCACAGCTCTAAGTCGCGCCACTTACATGCCCCTAAGTCTCAGCACTTCGTAGACCACAGTCTCAAGCTGATTATTAGGTGTTTTACACTGTTTATGGATTTTACAAGCACAGGAAACATGTCATCATCTCAGAAGAAAATTCTTGACTCCACATTAGAAGAAAAACAGCTTCTCAATGTGAACATAAGCCTGAGATATATCTGCAGGACAGAAAGTTTCTCATCAAGACCTTGCAGCTTCATTCAGCAGGAAAACACAGTAGAAGAAAGACAACACTGTCAAACAAACTTGTTATTTGTCATGGCCAAAAACCTCCTTCATCTATAAGCAGAGGGTTAAGGCGCCTCCTTCATCTACAAGCAGAGGGTGATGGCCAATGTTGACTTGAAGAATTGCAAAACTTACTATAAGCACATGTTTGTTTTTTACTAGACAGTGAAACAGTGACTCAAGGTTTCTGAGGGAAAATGATGATCAAAGCAGGGCTAAGATCTGAAACGTTCAAATCAAGAGAAAGCAAAGTTTTTTTTGGTCTTGTGCCCTAAGAAAGAAGATAAATTGAAATTAAAAAAATATCTCTGTAGGGGTGTTAATATGAATGGCTCAAATAAGTTTTGAGCAGGAAAACACTTCAGTGAAAAGGACCTCTGTGTACTCTTATGTTTATGTTGGGTTGTGGTATACAGTCTATAGTTTCTAAGTATACATAGGAGGAAAACGGCTAATAGGAGCCTTGGTATCTATGAGTCATTCTAACATCCATTCCACATATCATATACTTGTCTCCTCAACACAAAGATATAAACAGGTTATGGTCTGAGTTTTTAAAAAACTCTGGAACAACTTGCAGGGCTAGTCAGGTATGTCATTATTTCCACATGAAAGCAACTCCATTTATAAACAGGTGCCTTTTCAAATCTGCTTATCATAGCTGACACAGAGAATCTGGTTTGATCTCCTCAAGAGACATTACAACTGAACATGGTTGTGCATAATATGAAAAAGGATTTTGACATACTTTCAAATTCTGGTGAAGAGGTTAAGACAAATGTAGGCATGCTCTTTGTTAAAAGGCCGGAGGTACCATATCAGTACACTATGAGTAAAGATAGAGGATGATTAAACCTAAGATAAATGCCACTGCATTTTTTACCCACAGTCAAAAAGAGGCTCAAATATCTCATCTCAGCAAATACCAAGGGATAGTAAAATTTGCATGGTTGTTGAATCATAATACCTCTGCCACAGTAAAATTAGGGTTAGGGAGCACCCAGGCAGTTTGTTTCAAAATGATTTTCTGATAAAAAAGAGATGAAAGTTACAAAAGTGAGAGAGGTTTTTTTCCCTCATAGGTTCAGGAAGAAAAACCTCCTTCAGTTTATACACAGTTATCATGGTTTGTGAGAAATGTGAAAAATTCAGATGTCGCGGGAGAATTTCTGCACCAGGATTCATCATTTTGACCAGTGATGGGACAGTCATATTTTGAACAACAAAATTGACTCCAAATGAAAAAATTAAAATTTTTATGGAGATTAGACTTCCATAGCTTTCCGATGATCCATCTCGGGCCAAATTTCGACAACAGGAAGGCATCCAAAAGTAACCTGCAATCAACGCTATGTTTTTTTGCACCAGCATTCACCATTTTTGACCAGTGATGGGACATTCAGTTTTTGAACACCAAAATGGAAACCAAATGAAAAAAATCAAGAATATTTGGGAAGTATACTTCCCTATATTTCCAACGAGCCATCTCGGGCCAAATTCCAACACCGAGAAGTCATCCAAAAGTGGCTTACAAACAACACTATGCATTTCTGCACTAGGATTCACCAGTTTTGACCAGTGTTGGGAGAATGAATTTTTGAACAACCAAATGGACTCCAAATGAAAAAATTCAAGTTTTTCTGGAAATTAGACTTCCCCAGATTTCCAACGAGCCATCTTGCGCCCAATTCCGACACCGGGAAGGCCTTCAAAATAGGCTGCAAAGTTGCGCGACGCGTTCAGAAATCTGCGCGGTGCGTTTAGGCCGAAAATTTCCAAAGGAATGAACTGATGCGCGGCGCGCCTTTAGCATCAGTCACAAAATTGCCTAAAAACCTTCAAAAACTCTTTATAGAGCCGCTCAAACAGTTAAACAAGGGCTACCATCCATTTTTGAGGGTCTTGCTACAATTCAAAGTGATGTGTTAAATGTTTTGAAGAAATTTGTCATTGTGGGAGGTTAGAGGAGTGATTCTTTAGCTTCAAAGAGCCTAAAATGCCCTGTAAAATGCCAAAACATCACACTCCTGTTTTAGTAGGGTTTTCAAATCATTAAGGACATCCTAAACTACTTTAGCACAAAACCTAAGCTCTGTCAGCTGTATGCATTGGTAAAGACAGTGGTAAGGAAGGTTGATGTTTTTGTTTAAAAGATCCGGGCATGCAATAGCTTTGTTTGCCCAGCGTTGTCATAGTAAAGTAATGTGTTTTTATGGATGACAAAAGACCATACAAATTTCCCTCAACACAGTATTGAAAGGCTGGAGGCACTATTTTAGAGAGAGAAACACAGTATTTGGAAAAGTAAAACAATGACCTAATTTCATGAACAGTGATCATTGAAAAGGTGTTTTTGTCACTGTCAAAGGTCATCTCTATATGGTGAAAAGAAAATTCAAAGCTGCCTCTTTATCCATAAAACAAACTTTAGGGTGTGAAGTTGTTGTTGCATTTTGAAGGTGTTTTGTCAAAAATCTGTGTGAGAAAGCAGTGATTACAAGAGCAGTGTTTTGTTTGAAAGGGAGTGTTGTTGTTATTCGACTGCTACAAAACCTTTGTTAACACATCAAACTTTAAAAGCCCTATCGCCCTGTCCTATAAACATTTGAATGTATATACACCTTGTTTTATTGTGAAATAGTGTTATGTTGAGATGTTGAGTTGAAGGCTACACCAAAAGAGACAACCTTTGGTTGAGGAAAGTCTTGCTTGTTTAAACTCCTACAGACCTTATAACCACATCAAAAACACAACATTCACCCATATATTTAAACATGATGACACTGTTGCATAAGATACACTTTTGTGGGTGTGTTTATATTGTTGAATTATTGGTTGAGTGGCCTAAAAGAGATGGTGTTTTTGGATTAAGGTTCTTGTTTTCCTTCCTCTCTGAAAGACAAGGAATATATATTGCCTCGGAAACATCAAAGATGGTGCCTGCCACACGGAAAGTGCTGGCCTTTGTTATTCATATTGACGTGTTTTACTTCTTGAAGTTTACTTGTTGAGTTGCACACCAAGTAGAAAGCATTGTTTTGGAAAGGGCAGAGAGTGGTGTGTTAAAGGGCATTTTCACATTACATTTGAGACCATTGTTGCTTATGGTGACCAGCAGCAAGAGCAAGAGGAGGAGAGCGCTGGACAACAACAACTCAGTAATGATGAACAGCGGGAACAAGAGGAAGGGTAGCAGTTTGAGCAGCAGTTTCAACAGTAGAATGAGCAGGAGTTTGAGACAGAGCAACAGCATGGTATTACTACCCAAGAGAAACTGAAGGAAGCAAAGGGGAAGCGCCCGGCACGGAAAGAGAAGAAAGGCACATCAACACTTGACATTTTGGCTTCAGTTTCGGTGCATGTTTCTAAGGACCCTTGAAGGTCATGCACACCAATTTTGGGCCTATTTTGACAACTTTTGGTTTTTTGGCATTTTTGAGTTTTTGGTCAAAGACTCATAAATTCGACATTTCATTTTGAGGATTCTTCAAGGGAGGAGAATGGTATCATCGGATGCCATAATTTCATGAGCACTTCCTCAGATATTTTTAGAACATTTGGAGATATTTTCCCCCATCAAAACGGCGAAAAATGCTCAGTTTTTGCACACTCTGCCCGGTCTATCAGCAGACTGTAATTTTCTGGCTTTTTTCACACAGGTGCAGATTTGGAGGACTTCCATGTATCAGATCGGGAAAATTTCAGTTGCACCGGAAAGTAGACACATAGATATTTCCAACGAGCTATCATGAGCCTCATTTTGACACCGGGAAGGCTGCCAAATGTTTCCGGCAAGTCAGGGGACCTTTTGCTGATGAAAATTTGAAGTATTTTTGTAATTTTTGAACCTCTAAAATCTGCTTTTTCCAAATGTGCGTTTAGCTATTTTTGCACATGGAAAATGATGCAAAGTCAATTATTTTTCCTTTTTTAGCAATTTTTAGATATTTTATGAGATATTTTTGTGCCTTGGGCTTTGCAAAGCCTCAAGGACAAGTTTAGATATTTTGATTAGGCCAATGAGGATGCAAGTTGAACCATGAGGTTTTCCTCACTTGAGCCTATTTATTCCACAAGCTCTCATTTGTAAAGGAGGCTGAACTTGAGAAGAGAAGCAATATATGGTCATATGAGCTTTGGAAGAAAATACTTGTGTTATGCTTTTGGATTGCCTCTTGGATGTTCTTGGATGAATGATGAAAGATTGTTGATGGATTCCATGACTTGGTAGAATGGTATAGTGTCTCTTGCTTTGTTGTTGTCTTCTATTTTTCATTCATGAATACATGTTTCTTGCTTGCTATAGATCAGTAGAGAACAAATTTGAGACATGCCCATGGAGGCACCTCAAATTTCCTATTTCTTCATAGCCTCTTTGTTTTCTTCTTCTTAAGTAACATTAAAGAATTCTTGACTGCTCTTTAAATATTTAGGATATTGTTGCTTGTTTCATTCATGGTTTTATACATGCTAAGAAGGACTTACGGTACGCCCTACTTACCTATGGCTAGCTATAGTTCCATCCATGAAACTTCTCTTTGATTGATTAGATTATCATTTTGTTTGAACCAAGGAGGCCTAGTTTCGATCTAGCCCTTTGCCTAAAACTATGCAAATCTTGTTGTTCAAAGTGCCCAATAACTTGAAGTACTGTGTTTAGGCGTTCCGGCATAGTGTTTTGAGTTTTTAGTCCATCTTATGTGTTTTCCCCAAAGTCTGATAGCCATTTCCCAAAGTTAGAGGGTCTTATACTTCTATGCATGGCTTGAATGTTTATTTCTATGTATTATTTAGCTTGTAGTTACATTTTGCATGTAATGGTTTACCATACCATGTTTATGTCTGCTATCAAACTAGTTATGCTTGAAATCCTTCGTCTTTCACAAACTTGATGTCCATTTACTCCATTTTTCCCAAATATCCTTTCTACCTTGAATCAAATCGGCCCTTCAACAGCCTTGTATCGTCATCTAAATAGCTTTCTTGACCTTTTGACCCCATAGCCCAGTTAATCTAACATCTTGTTGTCTATTTTTATCTTTGATCAGTTTCATCCCTCACAAACTTAAAAAACCAAAAAAATTACTTCATAACTAGCCTAAAATCAGAACACAATAAGCAAACAAACAGATATCCCTTACACATATAGAGAGAGCCCTCTCTGAGTCCAGGAAGGCTAGGTCCTTGGGCTCCAAAGCTTGGTTTGATGTTACACTGTCATTTGGCTTGCCAATCAGCCAAATCACGGGAACCTAACAATGTGTGGAAATCGGAGAGGGTGACTAGTTGGGTGATTGCATTATGTTTAGTTTTACCTTGCGTTGTTGTTTTTCGATTTTTGACCCGAGGTTTTACGTCTTCCTCCTCGAGTATAGGGGTAGCCATTATGTTAAAGATCCATTGGTTATGTTTCATCAAGTGTACCTTTTCTTGTATGTACTTGTACATTTTGAGATTGGTTCCCCAGGAGATTCGTGATGGTAGAGGACTAAAGGGAATCTAGGTCTTGTATATATAGAGTAGAGAGTGAATTTTCAGGCTTTCGGGGCTACTAACTGAATTTCATTTGTGCCTCTGTCTGATCTTCTAAGTTGGCCAAGATTGGGATTGTGGCATAAGCCCCATCATCTATATTGTCCCTTTCAACTTGAAATACAGTGTGATAGTAACATGCTGCCATGCTCAGGTGGCACATCTGCCACCACAACATCCATGACCATACATTTAGCTGGGATTTGGGTCAAGCTCACACATAAATCTTTGATCAGGCCAAGGCACT
>JAXQQM020063765.1:0-60068 GCA_034641835.2 Pinus albicaulis | reverse complement strand
ATTAGTAGTAGTGTTATTAGTCGTAGTGTTAATGCATGCAAAGTATATAATAATCATAAGTAAATAAACTATCAAAGTTTAATGATGTATGACCTTTTTTTTTTGTATGATGGGAAAGTTTAATAAACTATAAATTGTATGACCTTTTTTTTTTTGTATGATGGGAAAGTCATGGTCCAATTAAGGTACGCTTTGCCCTAAGTAAGTAATGTACTTACTTAGGATTTGTCACGTATGGAAGAAATTTACACTAGATTTCCTTAGGACACGTTAGGGAGCATACTATACCAAAGCGGAGCATGATTTGATCATACTGCTGGATGGGGTCAAGTCTTCATTAATCTCAATCATTTTTGCCACACCATTGGTGGGGATGAAGTCTTTATTTGTTTCAATCATTTTTGCCACACCAGCTCGCCTTTGATACATCATCTCTCTTGTAATAAGATGTGACTTTTTAAGCTTTTCACTCAGCTTGTATTTTACCCTTTGTTTTGTTGTTTATTTGTTTTAAGTAGCTTCAGATTTTCTATAATTAAATTTCAAACTTAAAACCATTAAGAGAAATTGCGAAACAAAATAGTGGAACAATATATTTTGAAGTTCAAAAACGATTGAAGAGAAAAAATTGGGTAATCAGTTTTTTTGTTTTGGGATGATGCTATTTTTATTCAACATCCTATAAGTGTTTTAATAATAATTTTATTTAAATCATAGTAAGACTTTAATTTTAAAGTTTTTTTTTTTTTTTTTTTTTACATTAAAACAATAAATTTAACAAAAAAATTATATATATTTATGGTTATTTTATTAAAATCAAAATATATAATTTATTGTTCAATTGCAACTTTCTAAACAAGTTCGTTAAAAATTATGGTATTTTAACAATCTAGATCTTAAAATAATTAAACATAAAAACATAAAAACATGTAAGCTCCTAAGAATTTCAACACTTTTGGTTTCAGAAAATGTTGTTGGGATTCACCTTAAGGATATCAAGAAATTTTTATGTAATCATTAAATGTCCTATAGACTAGAGTAATGCTTCCTTTGATCTTAATTCCAAGCCCCAACCCCAGGATAAGAAGGAAAGCGTGTTGGTTGTTTAGGTCAAATGCATACAACTCCAATATGACTATGCATCAAAGAAGGCCCAAGCATTCTAAGTATTTATTATGTTGAATGGTGTTGCCATTGATGTCAACATATGCATCTATTATGTTGAATGGTGTTGCCATTGATGTCAACATAGGTTCTTGAACGCTCTTAATATTTGTTTAATTAAAGCTCTAATGATCTAGAATCTGTGAAAATCACTAGCAAGCCCAGCACTTATTAACTATTTTTTGGGTGAATATCACTAAATCTACCTCTGTAATCATTACCGTAGATTCTCTTGTCATGCTAATTCCAAGGGTATAAGGTAAGCTTCATGGTTCCTCACAGTTTGCAAGGTATGTCTCTTAGAAAGTTGATGCCCCTGCCTTGTGGCTAAGAACCCAGAAGCATATGATGTGACAACTTCTCACTGGCTAGCATATTAATCCGGAAGTTGTAAGGGTTTTCCATTAAAGATTTAGATTAATATTTTTTTTAGTTCTATTAATTGTGGCAAAACCAAATTTAAATTCAAATCTAAAGTGGAAAAAGGGGTTTTAGCCCAAAATATTAAAACTTCAAATTTTATCTTTCCCTCCAAAAATATCAAATTGGCTCCATTAATAACATTAATTTCTTCTATAAATATGGATTGATTTCCTCTAAAAGAACGAGGATTTTGAAAGCTACATCATACCTGTTTGTGATCCTTGGCTTAGAACAATCAATCATATCCAAAGCAACAACTGAAATTAGAGAAGGGTTTGGGCTTATGGTTATCGTCTTTGGTTATAGGATTTCGTTGGGGTTATCAAGCCCATGTTGAAAGCAGTTCTTAAGAGTTTCTCTTGCCATCTATTTATATGTATTTTGCAGTTTGTTGGAGGAAATTTTTTTCTTTAAGCGAATCTGATATCTCAGTGTGGGTTTCTTGAGCATTATCCTAGCATCTGAAGATTATTTTGGGTTGTTGAGTAAATACTCTAAGGCGTATTTGTGTATATGTTCTTCACATGCTTTTAAATCATTTATAGGACCTTACTATGACCACAAACGATGAAGATGAAACACAATGTTGGTGGTCGCACTGCACCATAAGAAAATTAGCATACGAATTGAACTTGTTCCAACCTTGTGTAGAAACGTAATCATACCAATGACCAATTTTTTTGACAGATGGATGTTATAACTATTCCTAAATTTTAGTTTGAAGTCAAGTCCTTACTTGCAGTGGAATTACTATCTTTATGCATCGACTTTGTTGATTAAATTAAATTTTGGTTTAATGTTTGTACATAAAGATTGTTAATTCACACTCTTGTTTTGTTATGATATGCAAAAATACTGCAATAATACATGCTCCGAACGATTGTTCTCATTCGAGCTTGTGAATCTGGTTGAATAGGATTTTATGACAGGCCATCTCTTTGACTCACATACGTGAAATCTTACCATGCAAATTTCCCTGATCCGTGACTTCTTTGAGTGTTGAGTGAATTATTGTGGATATATTTAATAATTTCAATGCAAAAGGGATATGAAAAATTAATAGGATCGAACAACTAACTTAAGTAATCATAATAATTAGATTTTGTATGTTGAAATAAGAAATGTTTTGAATTTGACTCAAGGAAGCCCGAAGACTTGGCAGAAAGTGAATGTTAATGTTGAGAAAAAGAAAAAACAACATTGTTAGAAATCACACTGGTACATCGGTTAAAGCATCATTACTAGAGGGTTTAGCATTGTTCTAACATTAAGAAAAGAATGAAATGTTGAGTGATAATTTCAACAAAATATGGAGTGGCTGAGTTTGTAAGTAGGGTCATTAACAGATTTGTTGATTTTTGGTTGCAATATTGATTTAATTATTGTATGACTAAGGGAGTCCTCAACCAAATATAAATATTTGTTTTAATAAAGACATAATTGTTGGGCATGATGAATGTTAATGTATTGCTATTGTTGAGATTTACACTCCTAGATACAATAAGGTGTTGGTATTCAATTTCTATTACGTGTGTCATTGTAAGAATAGACCAAGTCAATGTTGATTATATGAGTAGAATTGTGCACTTATGTCGATCACCTATAGTTGAGATAATGTATGCTAGGGTTTACAATACTAAGTTGTGCAATTCGAACAATGACATTGCGAAAGGTTAAGAAGTTTTATGCAGCAGGATTAGTGGCTAGGGTTTAGTACCTTCATGTTTGTTCGAGTATGAGAATAATGTGTATGAAGAGAGGCAAAAAAAATTAAAAAACTATACTCATGCTTGACGTAGTTAGGGTTGTTATCAATCTTGTAATTCTCAGGTTGTGGGATGAGGATTTATAGTTGAAGAAAACCAGGGGTAACCAAGAACCTACTTTTGAAATCTAGGATCTAGCCTTCCTAAATTCCGGAGAGGGATCTCTCCTCAAGATTTAGCTTGATTTTTTTTATAAGATTTTAGGCTAGGTATGATTGGATAATTGGTTTGTTTTGAATGTTTGGTGGGAATAAAAGGTATGTTCAAGGTAAACCACAAAGGGATCTACCAGAACATTGGGCTATGGAGTCAACTTCTTGGCAAGCAGAGCTGGGAAACAAGGTCAAAAGAGAAAATGTACTAAGGGCAAGGTAGATGACCTTCAAAGGGTTTGGAAATAGGATTTTTGATGAAATGGTAAGATTTGAACAAAAGGGAAATGAAGGATCCTTAAGTTACAGAAATGAAGATGAAAGAAAGGGGTCAAACAAGGACTAAGAGCATTTAAGAATTCTTAAGTCTGGTTATCAACAAAAAACATATCAATGAATAACTAGTAAAAAACAGGGAGCTTTTAACACTAATCCTATTTAAGCTTTCCTAGTCAATCATTCAAGATAGAAAACATGTAAATGTATGTATGGAACTTAGAAAGATAAACAATGAAAACTGGAAATACTTGACTTATCTGATCAGCACAAGAATCCTGAGTTATGATGTCTGTTTGACTTAGTTCCACTCTGCTGCTTTACAAATCGACTCACATAAACTCCAATATATTTAGCAAAAATGTCTATAGTAGTCTTGACAAATTTTATTCCACACATAATACTTCAAAAAGAGAAGTATTCATACAAATCGATTGTTTACAAAATATCTAAGAGATACAAGAATATCTCTAGGCAAAAACAAAGATTATTACATAGAAAGAGGGACAGCTGCAAAAAAAATTGGCAAGCTATCCTCTTATCAATAAAAAATAGGACTAATTATCTTAACTTATTGCTTTGTTGTAACTACTGGAAATGCTTGCTGGCACTTGGAAAAATATCTTTGGAAGATAACTTGTAATACACTCTTCATCCTGTACTTTATACTCTGATACTCTTTACGTTTTTTTCTTACTGCTTAACTGTTGTAAAATGAGGAATAACCCGCAATATAAATTGTTTTGACTGATACTCTTTGACTTTGATAATTTACCTGATACACTTTCAATCTGATTTTTACCTTTAGGTAACAATAATGTTTTGATTTTCATGTAATTTTATGCTCTGTTTGCAAACCTTTATATCAAATCAGTGAATTCCTGCCATTGTTCTGTACTTGGAATTCTCATGTTCTTCAATTTCCTGTAGCTCTCATCTGCCTCTGTGTACTTTGCAAAGTTGGGCTTGACAATGAAGATGTGTTTGATCTCATTTTGTAGAAAAAATAAGTTCTCAAAATACTGTAAAACCACTTTACCACTTGGGGATCCTTGTGGTAAAGGTTTGCTGACCTGCTCTTTGGCATGAGCCCTGATTTTCTTATCATAATCCTTCTGCACCATTAAATTTTCATTTAAGGCATGAATGTCTAGAAGGCCTGCTTGTGTTAGTATAGTGTATTTGGCCAAAAACTTTGTGATTGACAAGTTCATGTCTTTACATCTTTCCTCCAAATTGTTCATCATATTCCTTTTGTTTAGGAATTTTTTGATTTGTAGTATGCTTTCAGTCCTACCGTGAATTTTCAGCCCTTCAAGCTCCTCTCTATTTTTGTTATTTAAAAATGTAATAAGTTTCAAAGCTTGAGAAGATTGTCAGCCAGTTCTTCTTTTGTCTTCTGAATTTCTACTTGTGTTGCCTTGAGTAAATCCTTCTGCTCATAAATGATTTGGATTGAATGCCACTGTAGATGTATGCCTTGAATTATGTTGTTCCAAAGATAGTTCTTGATATATGATACTTTTTCACTGAGATTGACCTGTTGCTGCAAAATATTTACTTGCTCTTGAAGTCTATTTTCTCTTTGTTCATGTCCCTTAGATGTTATCAAAGCATTCTTGTATGAGGATTCAAGATCTTTATTTGTTTTCTTTAAATTATTGATCTCATTATTCTTAAGGGACATTTCTTCCATAGATTTGACTAAGTTTGTAGCTCCTGTTCCCTGATGTACCTATGATGTAGATGATCCAGTGGCAGAGGTATCTATAGATGTTATTGACACTGCAGTTTCTAATACTCCTTTTGGTGCCAAATGCTCTGCCAATGTAGAAGGAACAACAGTACTGACAGTTGGAATGACTGTAGGAATGGAGACCTCATTTTCTCTTTTCAATGTCTCATTTTCCTTTATCAGAGTTTCTGTCTGATTCTCCATTTCTTTGATTTGGGCTGTCATCTTCAATACTAGCTACATAGTTTCATCCTTTTCCTTTTGTTGTTGAATAATCTCCTTTGCCTGTGGATGCTCACTCTGTGGAAGTTTAAGTTGATTTCTTAAGGCATCAATATCTTCATTCTTTTGCCTTATGAGTGTTTTAGAAACTTCAATATTGGAGGGATCCACTCCAATTTCTATCACCAAATCTTCTAAGGATTTGATCCTCAAATCCTTAGCATGTATAGATGCTTTATCTAATTTTATTTGAGTATCTAAATTAGATACAGTCTTTTGAAGCATGGTATCACTCATGGTTTTGTTAACTACCTTTGAATACAGCATTCCAGTGGTGCTTCTGTGGAATTCAATATGATCTAATTCTTGTATGGTGTTAGTGTCCATCTCTACATTTGTTTTAGTATAATCAACAATTGACTTTGGATCTGCAATGGTGGGTTTTAGAAATGACATGATCATTTTGCTAGTGGAGTAATCAAAAGAAGTAAGCAATCTGTCTTTGTTTCTTGGCTTTTCTTTAAGGAATTTAGAATAAACCTCATTCTTAATTTCCTCATTTCTTTCTCTGATCTACTTGAACTTTTTTTGGATGTCTGAATCTCTTTCTTCTGCAAATTTAAAAGAGGATGGAACTTCCACACTTGTTTGTTTTTCTATCATTATTATATCTTGTTTTTGTGCTGATTCCTGATCCTGCTGAATATCTTTAAGTGTTTCATTGGCAATCAATGTTGCTTCATCATTTGTTTGTTGACCATTATTTTTTGTTTGATCTTCATTGTCATCTATCTCTATAACTTTTTCTTTCTCTGCAATTGTCATTTTGGCTTTCTTGCTGTAAAGGATTTTAAATTTATTATCTGCAATGGCTTCTGCAGTATAGCCTTATTCTTTTCTGGGTCTTTTATTGGACACTTCTGCTTTTTTTTCAACTATAATCACCTGTGTACTATCAATCGGTTTTCCCTGCATGTTATCTATTTGCATTCCCTGTGTATCAATTGTTTTCATTCCCTGAATATCATCAATCAATGTGTTTGCAACCCATTCAATCTGATTAGCATATTTTTCAATTTGTGGCTTTGAGTCATGGAGGAATGAAGTTAACTTACTCTTGATGCTGAGGTTACTTAAAACACCTTGAGGGTCATAGTTCCAGTGAAAGCTTTCTTGGAACTTAAATTCTGATAATTTGCTAACTATCTCTTTCAAAGCATCTCCATTATTGACTATGAAGGGGCCAATTTGATTTTTTAGCTTGAACTGTGTTTTCATTTTGGAAGCTATGAAATTCACTGCATCTACATTCAAGATCTGTCTCAAGTACTCCAAAGCAAAAATCTTGGTAGTTAGAAACTTGGGTAATTTTTAAGGAGCCAGGAGTGCACCATATATTCTTATTTCTGTGTGATTTTTGTACAAATGCTAGTCTCCTACCTTACAATTTTCAGACAACAGTAGAATTCTTTTGATGTCTTCATCAATCCCTGGTGGCTCTGGTTTGTTCAAAAAATTCATGGCAGGTTTAATAAACAAATCATTGAAGTCTTTAAATTAGCTGTAGTCACTGCCGTCTTTTTTGAGTAGAGAAGTCTTGAATATCACTGAAAGAGGTTTACCTTCCACATCCATCTTCTGCAATGCAATAAGGAAATTTTCTGCTTGAAAAAATAGGAAGAGATGTAACAGATAGGATGAATATCTGAATACTCCTTCCTCAGGCAATTTAGTCAACTGATAATGCATATTATCAGCAATGAGTTTGGAAAATTTGAAGACTAGTTCTGGATGTTGTCCTGGAGACAAGGTAGAGAGGAAACCTAGAATGGAGGCATATGTAAACTCATTGTTAGCATAGCCTAGAATGAATGAAAGCATGGAAATTATTTGTCTAGAGCCCTCAGGGAAGTCAAAAGTGTCATAAGGTGGATTTACCTTAGGAATGTCAACATGGTTGGGCCAGAAGTTTTGAAAGATCATGAATCTTTTAGGAAAGTCCAGATCTAGATGGAGTTGTGTTAAATCTTCAATGGAAAATGATACTTCTGTTGGATCGTGGCTCAGTTAGAGCATATCATTGATGGCTTCAGCAATTATGTAAAACATGAACTCTCTATCTTTGTTTACCATACATCTCTGATAAGGGATATAGTGTAATTGACATAACCTAATGAAATCTTGAGCTTTGAGGGTGATGGGAACCACATATTTAGGCAAGTTTGAGTCCCATATAGGTATATCATTTTCAACTTTCTCTATAGACTTCTTATAGCACCAGTTGTGCACTTCAAGTAAATTGAATTCTAATGAAAGATCAGAGATTCTGTAGTCCAAATCAATTAATGAACTGTTTTCTTTAGATGTGACAGGTGGCTGCAAAGTTCTAACTACTTCAGTGGAATTTGCAGTTAGGGCAGGAGTAGGCTTATTGATTTTTGAAGGTTTAGGGTTTGGAAGCTTGCTGGAGGTAGGTTTCTGAGGTTTGGGACCTCCATTCTTAGGAGTGACTTGTTTATTTTTCATTTTGAATAAAAATGAGCAAGATTAGACTATTTTCTTAGTTTCCTTTTGGAAATAGAAGGCTAATTAAGCTGTTTTTAGGAAAAAACCAGAATCTAGGCAAGGGTTTTAGGAAAAAAACGCAGATTTACAATGTGCAGAGGACTGGAAAAGGGATTTCAATGGATTTTACTGTAATTCAAATAGATTTTAACCGTGAAAATTTCCTTTAGATGGTCAAAAATACTAAAAAACTGGATTTGGAGAAGATGGCAAATTCTGGGAAAATTTTGACAGGGTTCCCCCTGTTTCTTCAAGGTTCGGGTATTTTCAGATTAGGAAATTTATATTTCTTACTGTGACTGATTTCAATTTTCATTTGAATTTATGAAAATTGGGTTTGAAATTCAGAGAAATACCTTTTTAAAGGTATAATGGAGGTCGACGAGAATGTTCAGGATTGTAGCAGTCTTCAAACTGGTCGTAGTTTCTTGATAGAAGGCATAGAGAGTCTTTGGCAGTGACTTTCAGAGGGGAAATTGGCTTCAGATGGGAAAATTGGTTGGTAGAGGCTCGACAATGGTGTCTGTGAGTGATTTCTCAAAGGGCGAAGGCACAAAGGTATGCAAGTAATGAAAAATTAAAATTAAAACCTTAGGTTTTATCAATATACATAACCTTTATTATAGGTCAAAATCAATGGCGGGAGTGGTTTTGGCATTGAAGGAAAAACCATTGGTGGTTATCACATTGCTCCTAGGCGGTAAATGGTTTTTCACTTTTAGAATGCGATCTAGTAGAATTTGGACACATATCAGATGGTGGTTTCATGAAACAACTTTTATCGCATTATTTTTCATAAACTTTGCCTGATCACTTTTGTTATGAAATATTGAATATACACCATTGGATTTGATTGAACGATGCGAATGGTCAAGATCTCTTGGGAAGCTGTGGGGCAAGGAAAGGTGGGACCCAAGTTTAATGTCAGCCGTTGATTTGATAGGGATGATCAACGGTTGAGTTTTAATGCGATGAGGAGTGGTGGGGCAAGGGAATGGTTTATCGCATTAGATTTGGACCGTCAGATTAATGAGATGAGGATGATCGGAGGGATGGGAATGAATGTGAGGGCACATAGTTATTTGGTGAATTTTATGTATAAAAGGAGTTTATAAATAAAGCAAAGTGAATGGGGTGGGTTATAAATGATTTAACCAAGGTTTAATCTGTGGTAAGGGGATATATACCGAGGGAAAGGGGTAAGGTTAAAGTGTTAACCTTGGGTAAAGGTAATGCAGGAACGGGAGTAACAGTATTGCTTTTTTGTGCCTTTTTAAATACAAAGAATGCGCACTACAAGAAAAAAGCACATTGGTGAGGGTCATGCTTGTGACGGACCTTTAAGGTCCGTCACCAATGTCACATATGGTGACGGTCATTTGAAAACCGTCACTGTAAGTGTATATAGTGATGGTCCTTTATGGTCCGTCACCAAAGACATTTTCAGTGACACTTTTGGTGAGGGTCGTCAAAGGCCCATCACTAATTCTCTCTTTGGTGACACTTCTAGTGACGAACTTTTAATGACCCTCACCAATGCTCTTTTTGTTAATTTTGGTGACGGTTAAAAAATGTCTGTCATCATTGATCACTAAAAACTGTCACTGTAAGTGTATATAGTGATGGTCCTTTATGGTCCATCACCAAATACATTTCACTTTTGGTGAGGGTCATTAAAGGCCCATCACTAATTCTCTCTTTGGTGACACTTCTAGTGACGAACTTTTAATGACGCTCAAAAATGCTCTTTTTGTTACTTTTGGTGACGATAAAAAAAATGCCGTCATCATTGATCATTCCAATGAGTTTTTGATGACGCTATGTGCCTGTTAATATATTTTTTGTCAAAAGATAGCGATTTAATACCATTATTGTGGAGCATTTTTTATAATATGTCCAAGGCCATAGTGGTTAGGGCCAATCAATTTTTTAAGAAGTAATAAGCGTGTATCATTTCCCTCAAGTAATGACTAGTCGAATAAAGATTTCCTATGATTCAACACATGATTCATATCTATTAATTTTATTATCTAGCAAATTCCATTTAGATAAAGTTCCACTATTGTGTGTAGGAAATATATTATTTAATACATAATCGAGCTCTGAAAATTCTATTAATGAGAAAGACCTAACAATCCTCAACAATCTGGGCACACCTTAAATTAATTCTTTGGCACACACTAACATTTCTTAGCACCCCACATGTCTTGGAACATCTTTGTACCTAGAACATCTTGTGATGACACTGACGCCCAAGCACATGGTGGCATGTGCTAGCACAACATGGAACTCTCCTATCATGTGTTGGCATGCTGCATATAGTCCCTAGCATGCCTTGGAACACCTTCGTTGAATGCATTGACATACATTAGCACTTGGCACACAATGCCACTTGGCATGTATTGGGACCTATTATTAGTGTGCCTAGCATGCCCCTTTTCAAAAATATAAAGTTTTGACTTATTAACCCTCTTATTGGTTCTTCCTTTTATTTCCTTGGCACATATTGATATGCCCTGGCGCCCTATGCCACATCCTTAGCACCTAGCTGTATTGGCATATCTTGGCACTATTAATTGGCACATTATATAGTTAGCACACCCTAGAACTCCCAAGCACACTTTGGGAATTCTTAACATGCCTTGATATTCCCTAGCATGCCTTACCAATGCTTAGCATACCTTGTCATTCCCTCCTTGGCATGACGACTAACACTAACCATTAACACTAGTCTCTGGCAGTACATGTTCCTCATATTCATTGAATTTTTACCTAGTGCTCCCTTAATGTTTTTTCCTAGTACTCCTTAACACTCATCAACATGCATTATCACTCTCTAGCACACCTTAGCACTCTTCAACATTCCCTTCTACTTCATAACATGCATAACACTAGTCCCTGACACATATTGGCACTTGGCACGTGTTGGCGCTTGGAAAGTATTAGCATGCATGGAATACGTTGAAATGCCTTGGTATGATTTAGCATGGTTTAATATTAAATTTATTTGTGATGATCAATTGTTGGAAAGTATATGAGAAGCAACAAAGGAATACTTGGCACTTAGAATGCACTAAAACTTTGCACTTGCCACCTATTTCCACCTAGTGTTAGTGTGCCTAGCATGCCCCTCTTGGAAAAGGTAAATTGATGACTTATTAACCCTCTTATGTGTTCATTTCCTTGTAGTTTAACTTTTTTATCCCTTTTGTTGTCTTGAAAGTCCCTGACACGCATTGACACACCCTTGCACATCTTAGCATGCCTTATCACTTGGCACATCTTAGCATGTTTGACATGTATTCCCACTATTTGGCACATCAAGGGGGTGAAGAGAGATGTAGTCCTAAAGTAGGTCGAGTACGAGGGCCAAGTAAGGGTTGCTAAATGGAGGTCATGATCATCCTCCAAGAGCAAGATCATCATGTGAGGGTTCAAAAGAATGTTGCATACCTTAATGGTCGGTTTGTGCTAGGAAGTAGGATGGCATATTGTTGGTTCTCTTCTAGAAGATCGAGCTTAAGAGAGGTTTCTCATGAGAATCTGGGCATGTGATTTTAATGGTGTCTTTGTGTGAAGGCCGCATCAAATTCTGAAATGTTGAGATTTGCAACAAGAAACAGTGAGATTAGAAACTAGAAAGGACAAAAAAAAAATGCACCCATACTGGTGAGGAATTTTAATGCACCAAGAGTGAGGAATGTGGGGCATCTAATTTATTTTTCCCTTAAGTAAATTGAACAATAAATTTTAATTTCATCTCATAACAACTTTTGTCAATTAATTAAGTCATGATGACCAAGTTAGCTCAAGAAATTCAGGTACTTGAGGGTCTAAGATGAGGCATCTAGAGGGATTCTAATATTTTTGGGGTCCAGTTGAAGTTGATGCATTAGTGGGGTGCAAGTGTAATTAACTCAATTAAATGAGTTAAAATTAGTTTAACTAGTTCTAACTGAGTGATGAGCTAGTGAGAGGTCCAGTGAATTAAATTAGATTTAATTCACAATGAGTGATCAATCAAATAACTGATAATTCACTATTAATAGCTGCATGCATGTCAGTTTCGAGGAATACCCAGTTGAGACAGAGGTTAAAGGGAACATAACTATCATTTTTATTTAGAGAAAATTTCCCATGTGCAATTATAAATTCATTGGGATGCCATGATGGATTGCGCAATCAAGGAAGACTGATTTTCCTAATTAATAAGGAGTTAATTCCCTAGGAATTGCATGAGCAAGGTAGGCTGAAGTAAGGATGAGAATTGGCTAAGTACTAGACCGAGTTTGCCTAGATCAACGGGAGACAATTGACAGAGTGCTAGAGAATCTCATGAGAGATTAAGCATTGTATTGTTTCATGATTCCTTGTCTTAATACACAATAGAGATAGAGGGGTTTTGATTAGTTGCTTTCCCCAAATACATCATGTTGTTGTGCGATTGATAATTTATTTCTCTTACTTATATATGATTGTGCGATCGTGTTTTGTTTCCGTAAATTGTAGGAAGGATTCAGTATCTTGTTTTAGTAGATTACAAGATCAGATTGAATCTTGTTGGTTATATTTTCTACATGGTATCAGAGCAGGAATTTTTTGGGCGGCGAGTTTGTAGAGAATCTTTGAATATTTTGGTGTAAAATTTTCGAAAACAAATAGAATATTTGGATTCCTTGCGAAAATCTACCCAAATGGAAAAATAATTGGTCAAATCGGAGCTCGGATGAGGGAGATATCATCGATTTAAAATCAACTCTTTTTTAGAAACTTTTTGTAACTTCGGGACAATTACACTGTGTGCAAGTCAAGAACCTATATGCACTTGAGGTACCAGATGCATGCAAAGCTTTGAGGAGAAAGGTAGAAGTTAGAGACTTGGTGGTTTAGAGGGAGCATAAATTACCTCTCAATATGCATCCTCATGAGAAGCAGTCTCAGAAGGTTGTGGAGTAGCTGCCACAATTGGAGAAGCAGAGAGGAGACCGAGTGGAAGCATCCACTCAAGCAAAGACCTCCATGAGGGGGAAATTCCGAGCCAGATGGGAGGAGGGAGCAGCCATACCTCGAGGTGTAAGGTGGGGTTATGTGTAGACATAATCCCAAGATAAGAAATTTGGGCAAGGTCCATTGAGATGGCGTGTCTCATGGATCGAACCTGGCTACGAGGAGCCCACAGTACAACAGTAGTAGGAAGGATCAGTTAGATTGATGTAGTCAGATATCAGCAAGACAGAAATCAGAGTGACAAATGTCAAATACTGGATCACAAATAGATTTAGCAATAGTTCAAAGGGCACGGATGCAAATGTCAACAACATTACCGAGAATCCAGTACTAGATAGGTGCAGTAGCTAACAACAGTCAGAAGACTCTGATGACAGATGCATTATACTGATTCAGTTGTTCAGAGGCTATTCAGTTTCAGGATTTGTAGGTGCAAACAACACTAGAGAAGTGTATCATGTAGAACATTCCAAAGGTACCGGATTGGTATAGATTGAATTCCTTTCTTGTTGAGAGGGAGTGTTGAAATTTGCAACAAGAAACAATGAAATTGGCGACTAGAAAGGAGAAAAAAAAATGCACCCACACTGGTGAGGAATTTTGATGTGCCAGGAGTGAGGAATGTGAGGCATCTAATTTATTTTTCCCTTAAATAAATTGGACAATAAATTGTAATTTCGTCTCATAACAACTTGTGTCAATTAACTATGTCATGATGATTGAGTTAGCTCAAGAAATTTGATTTAAGGTGATCGAGGTGGATATTGGTGGCCACCTGCCTATTCCACTTGGGCCTTAGCCATTGTCTCTTTCAATTTTTCAGTTTCCTTAATTATAGCACAATTTACTATTTTTGTTAGTTTTTTCAGGTCCTGAACTTTCGAAGCCATTTTGAGGCCCCAAATGATGTTTTTTGGGCATGAAAGGTTTGGTGATTTCATAGAAATCATATTAGCAGTTGTAGTCCTCAGAGATATCTTTCTAACGAGGTATCATGTGCGTCAAACGAAGATCATATGACCAAGTTACGACCCCGGGAAGTTGGCTTCCCAACTAACCCCAACGGGGCCCATAAAATCTTGGTGTTACATTTCCTCAGGATAGGATTTTGGTTGTTTAGGGTTTTATCTTATTTTAAATAATAAAAAGACCCTTGAACCTTGGTTGTTTAGGGTTTTATCAATGAATAGGTGGGAAGTGACCCTTGAAACCCTTTCCCTAAGATAAAATAAAGAGTGGGACTTGCTTTCCTTTTAAGCAAGGGAATTACCTTCTAGTGAGAGAGGAGGGGGATTGAAGGGTTGAGGGAGAAGAATAAGACTTATGAAGGAAGTTCTCAATCCCTAAAATCCTTTGGGAACTTGGGTTCCCAAATGGTCCTTGATGAAAGGCCTTTGACACCAAATGGGACCACGTAGGGCCAAGTGGACCCAACCCGGGTTCAGGGATGGAATTTAGTAACCAATGATGTTCCTATCCTAGACAAGGTGATGGGAAAGGATCAAACAAGTGTTTTTACTTCGATAGGTCAAATTGATCCTACTAGGTTCTATCCTTGGGAACACCTAGGAAAAACTTGATCCTAGAGCTAGGGCTTGAGGTATCCGGAGATTTCACCGTCAGAATTGGCCCAAGTTCTGAGGAGAGTGAGGGAACCCAACAAAGAAACTGCCTCTAGGAGATAGAAGTTTTCCTCTAGCTAGATTCTTGGGAAATCGTTGCCCTAGGTGACCTAATGGGGCTAGACCTAGGGAATGTGAAAAATTCTTAAACTAAGAAACCCTATTGCAGTATCTTGATTTACTTCTCCTACTTGAATTAAGTTACAAGTTAATTTATGAAATATTCAATAAACTAGCAACCTACACATACAGATCAAATACTAAATAACATGCTCATAGACAAAGTGACACACAAATTTTCTGGACAACTATCCCTGGAAAAAACCCAATGTGGGAAAATCGGTGCAGCTAGCTCTGGAGGCTTTTCATTACTATGCATAATCTAAGTACAACAATCCTAGGCACCAAAACTGGTTCACCCAACAGAGAAATAAAAACGACAGTAATATGCTGCTCTGAATCCCTCTACGTCAGCCTAACTGGCTTGCATCGGCCTCTGCGCTGCTCAATAAGGGCCTGTGTCACACCTGAAGGGCTTACATTGCCCCTGCGCTGCCCTGACTGGGCCTACGTCAGCCCTGTGTGGCTCCTGCTGCCTCTGCGCTGCCCCGGCTGGGCTCTGGCTGGACTGCGTGGCTCCTACTGCCCCTGTTGCTTTGGCTGGCTGGAATGCTTAAGAAAAAAAATCATAGGTAAGAAAGAAGGCACTGGCGAAAGGAAACACACAACAGTCATAAAATTTGAAGAAATGAAATGAAAATAGATCAATGTCCACAAATAACTGAAATAGATCAATGGGACTAGAGAGTAAAATCTTTGACAACAACAATAAGTGCTTATCGAATCAGCTAAGAGAACAAAGGAGACTAATTCATGAGGTTAAAATGTTGTATAATTTTTGGCACAGGAAAACTGTAGAATTGTTAGAGTAAATAATTGCAGGTACCATTAGTTGGTGATCATCGATAATCATTTCATTTCATCAAATACCCTGATGAATGGGCCTTACAAGCTATTTGCGTAGACAAACCCCACAGAAGTTGTGTGATGGAAAAATATTCACACTATATTGAAGAAAACACCTACCAAATAAGGATTGCATTTCAAATGGGGCAAGAAACAATAGAGAGATAGACATCGAAAAAGTTAAAATGCTAGGGAAATAGGAAAGCAACTAGGTAGCAAGGTAGAAAGCACAACAAAGAAAATTATAAAAATGGAAAACCCTACAAATTAGCACCCATCCAAACATCACCACAATTTTTTCTTCAACTCTAAATCTCCAAATTCATCAAATTATATCCTGTATTCAAACCTGATCCTCTCTGTTAGCCATTCTAAAGATAAGACTGAGAACTTACTACAGAACCATCACCTACATGTAGTGATCTTATTCTGTGACCAGACAACCTGCTTTCGTGAAGACACGGAAAGGTAAACACTCTCTGCCAAGATTTTCCATACAGCCCAGGTTGAGCAACCACATATACATCACCAGTTTTTTCTCTTCAGATTTGTAACTTAGAAGAGCTTTGTCTGACCACCTCCGGGTTGCTCCCAGAGTCACCTAGGAAAGCCCTCTCAACATCATCCTCTTTCTGTAGTACCTAATTAGTAATTTAATTAACCATAACAGTTTCTTGATCATGCAAGTATTTCAAATATATTGCAAATAAGCATAAAGCTTTCATGTTAAATAATTAGGTCAAAATACTTTAGACTATGATGCAAAAAATACAAAGAAACCTCACCAACACTCAAAGGACAAACAAAGTCAAACCTCTACAAAGTATAAATAGATATCTGATAAACTTCATTCCACCACAACAATGTGCTTAACTAAAGAAAATTCTAATTACTGTGCTTTCAAGACAAAGCTTTCAAGGGCAGTGATGTTATAAACATACCCCTACACCTCGTGAACAATCAATGTGTATAAATAGACCATCATAAGGCTCATTTTAAACATCATTATTATCATTTTATAAATCATTTTTATTAAATCAACAAGAAGAAAGCAACAATTGCATTCAGTTCCACTGAAGCAAAGTATATGGTAGTTTCATATACTTATTATGAAGCTATCTAGATTTGCAACTTGATTGTAGTGTCAACCAATCAGTTGTTGAAGCCCAATATTGTCTCTTGTGAGAATCAAAGTTACATCAAGCTCTATGAAAATCCAATGTGCCATGACCATTTCAAACACATTGATATTCAATACAATTTCCTAAGATTCCAAGTTCATTAGGGAGTTAGTAGTGTTGAACCACATTCTGAAAAAAGTTGCATATGGTTAATAGTTTGACAAAGCTCCTAACAAAGGGGAAGTTTGACAAGTTGGGGGAGAATCTTGAGTTATTGGAAAAAAAAAAATTTTCTCAAGAGTGTTAGATTACCTAGTTGGTCTGAGTTGGTCTCACCTCAGCCTTGAGAAGTTGAGCAGCACCAGGATTGCAGAGCTAGATTGTGGTACACCAGTCAGAAAGATTCTTAAATACAGCTAGAAGCTTATAACGACACCTTCGAGGATAGACGAATTAGTTGTTGGATCACACCCACCAAGTATGGCACACTAGTTGAGGAGATTAACACCATCATCTCAGGTGCATTCATGAGTGCACACTTATGGAATGAGGCACCTTCAGGAGAGGAGTTATATCTACTATGATAATGCACTACTCTAAAAGAAAAGCCTTGCATACAAGGCAAAGTTATGAGGGAGTTTCTCATGCTCAAGGGAGATGCACCACTTTAAAAACTCTTATGGATAAATCACATAAATTTTTTAAGGTACACGCCTTTCGAACCACTCATTGTGTGGTTCGCCATCAATGTTTTTAAAATAAATTTATTAGAATGAAATTGAATTGATTTTTGAAGCTTCCTTTTAAATCAATTGTTGGCATTACAAAGAATCACGGAGTGCGCTCAACATCCATAAGAAAAAAAATGGGTATGATATTAAAATTATATTTGAAGGCATAATATTAAAAATGATGTTTGGAAAAATGGAGGGCGGGAGTATTCATGAGCATGGACACTATGCCACAAACTGTCCACGAAAGAAGAACAATAAGAAGGAATGCTAGCTAATGAATGGTGAGCAAAGAATTTGCACTCATAAATGCATTGAGCTTAGAAGCAACAATAAAATTAGCTAAGAGTCTTCATATGAATCGAGGGCACTTTAAGGCATGCAAGAGAACTTTCCTTAACATTGTATTGTCATTCATCCATTTTTGTAATTATAACATTAGGTTGTAAGCCCTAAAGAATGAAGGTGCATGGAATTTAGGAAGGAGGTGTGTTGGAACCCAAGTAGATAGATAAATAAATGTTCAATTGAGAGGCAAGGCCTAGAACCACACCATCCCCATCCTCCAAATGATCAATATTGTTAGATAACGATGACTAAAATTGGTGTATAGGTGACTCAATTTATAAGGATAAACTTTATACATGAGGTTGGAAAACATTCAAAAATAATTGAATAAAGAGAGAAAGGGAAAATATAGCAAGGGGCACAAATATGAAGGGCCTATGTCAGCGAAAGTCAAACCAATGGCCAAATGATTTTTACTTGATACCATCTCTTAAGAAAATGAAACTAAATATAAACACATATGTCAAACGGAATACTCCAATACCTACCATAATTAGTTGCATGTTGTTCAAAATATTGAATGAATGACATGAAAACTCTAATTTTGTTTCAAAGTGTCTCGCTTTTCGAGGAAAATACACGAATGTTGAAGGTCTATCATATGTGCTTCTTTGTATTCGGAAAAAAAAAATATATATAATTTATGGGAGAATTGTACAAGATGGGATGTCAAAGATAAAAAATCACACTTGCAAAACCAACCTTTAAGGAGTACGATAATCAATGCATGTAGCATAGTTTCAGAGAATCACATGGGCTAATGACTAGGCTAGGTACGATACTGAACCTATCTCATTCTAAACAAGGTATTAAAGATAATAAAATATGATTAATCAACCTAGCTATGGGTTGGATATAGAGCATTCCATGGGATTTAGGCTAAGTTTCTAAGGCTCATCATCATAACTATATCTTCGATAGAAAGGTTTGGATTGGCCCACAACCAATAATCTAAACTTCCTTTAAGAGTTGTAATAAACCCCTTCATTATGAGGAAGCATAAAATGTATTTTTTAGGGGTTGAGTCGTGTGTTGGATTCATATGTCCTAGAGGTTCCTACATGATAAATAAGCTATGAATATATAAGAGGCATATAGTAAAGCATGGAATGAGGGAAGTTGTGTGGCAGTTATATCATTTAAGAATAAAATTGATATTAAATTGAGTATAAAATAGGCCTCTAATGAAGTGTGTACTAAAAATTGGTCAATGGAAGGTGTTGGAGTTTCATTCCTAGCCTAGATAGTTCTCAACAATAAAATGATTTTATATTTAATAAAGATTCTAGATTTTTACAACTTGGTTTGAACTTCATTTGTAGTTTGCTTAAATAGGTGACATTTTATAACGTGAAAAATAAATGTTTCATTTAAAAGATTCCTTGCTACCATAACCACTTCATCCCCTAAAATTAGGGTTTCCTCTCACCTTTTCCTCAATAAAATACAATCTCAAACCTTCGTTCTAATAACAACAAATAAATAGTGTGCATGATTTTTAGTCTCTAACTCTCCCTTTCTCTCCCTCTCTCTCCTTCCTTCCCTCCCTTTCTTTCCTTGTCCCTACCTCTCTCTCCATGTCTCCCTCCATTTCTTCCTCTCTGTCCTCAATGGAAAAACTAGAATCCAAACCCCGAGAATTGGATACCCAAATATTTATGGCTTTCCATCCAATTGCTAAACCCCCTAACCTTCCATTAGCATCCAAGGAAATGAAACTCCACCCCTTTAGTAGGCCTTCTAGAAAACTGACAACATAAACACCATATCTTGACAATTGTCACCAACGACTTGGAGGATGTGTTGCAGAGAGGAGTTGCACCATTTAGCTTTTCCTCAACGCCCAAAACCTCCAATCCAGAACCCTTTTCTAACCTAATATGTCCTTTCCTCTAGATGGATAATCCTAAGCAAGAAAAGGGAAGCTTATAGTTTTTAGCCAGGTGCCCATACCTATGGCCCCGCCTACACCTAAAAGGTATTCCTTCATAACCCAATATCTGAATACACTCCACCCCAATCCCGATATCCATGCCTTCTATAAGCCCTTCTATGAGGTCCATATTAACCAAAATATGGGTGTATGTCTTAATCCCCATCTCTAAATATGTAGATTCATAGGCTAAATAAGATCCCAATGAGTTACCTATATCTTTGAAAATTAGGGCATCCCAATAGGTAGGAGGGAGACTTGGAAGATGAACCATGACTGGGGCCATATCCAGTCTCTCCTACTTTGCATCGAAGAGGGACATCTAGAAATTGAAAAGGATAGGAGATGAATCAGTTTTCTAAACCATTTATTGTACCTTCTGGGTGTCTGCTACATCTTTGAAGCACAAATGAATCTAACCTTGGGCTAACAGTGACACCTATGGAGAAAATTTTATAATAGGTAAGATTTCATTGTCCGCCCACACGTTTAGGGTTGAGGACCTAAATTTTCAACCCCTTACTTGCCCCACCAAGGATTTTTGGGACATTTTCTTAGGATTTTGAATGGTGACATTGACTCCCAAAAATAAAGAAAGCATGAATTTTTTCTTCTTCTTGAAACTACAATGGATTTTCCTCTTCCTCGCTTTCTCATACTCCTTTTGAATCATAATTCCTTCTTATTCACAAGAGTGTTTCTCCCTAAAAACCACAAGACCATTCATGATGTTAGTTTGACCTTCTTCCGTTGTCGAGGCAAGGCTCTCCTTCACTAATTCACCGAAGGAGGGTGAGGCTGATGGCACTTGAGATGAAGGATATACATGAAAAAAATCTAGAGAGGCTTCTGAGAGTGAAGAACCCCCACTGTGTTCAAAAAATTCTGAAAACCCTAAGGAAGTAGTAACACATTGTATGTCTTCCTCCAATATCTGGGACAATAGGGAAACTAAAATTAGAGTCACACACCCCAAGAAGAGTTATCTAGCCCCTGAAAAACATCCTCAGGCCCCGAGCTAGCCGAAACTAAAGGACACGAATAGTGCATGGCTAGAGCAAGGGTTAGGGCCTTCGAACCGCTAGATAGTTGCCTATTGAATTCTTAACTTTTCTTTCTAAAGATCTGGTAGGCCTAGAAACTGCGGTATGGTGACCTTATAAGTTGACTTTGAAATGTGAATGGATAAAATCCTTGGGACTAGACCAAATTTGTTGAAAACCCCCCTCCTCTAGTTCATAATCCACCAACTCCTCCTCCTCCATGTGGGTCCAATAGTAAGCAATCAACATCTCATCTTAAAAGCATATTTGATGAGTAGTTGCATGTCTTCAAAGGGTTTATCATGGCGACCATCTCTCTACAAAATATATATCACATGGATAAAAAACTCATGGTTACCATTTAATCTTATCTTGCATTTTGACAATGATATTAGAGCCTAGCATTGTCTAGAGCCTGTTCACTCTTTGTCAAAACTATGACGCTTTCTTCGCCTGCAATTTTTCCATGGGCCTCTAGGGTTTCTCTAGTGTTGAATTCTTCTCCTATGGTAAAGATGTTGTAATGTTCTCTTTAAAATTTTGAATCCGTCAAAATAAAATAAAAATTAAAAACATAAAATTAATAATTAAACCAATCTAGATCTATCTTAACTCTAGATCTACCAAAGGTCTAGAGGGAAGAATCAAATCTCTTGAAGTTCAAACCTCTTTAGATTTGATCTCTAGACACTTAATAAATTTGAAATGAAGATGAATCTAAATTAATCATATAAAATGAAAAAATAAAAATAAAAACATAAAAAATAAATTGATTTTCAAACTAAACATAGTATCCACCTTTCTTTTGAAAAATATTAAAATATTTACCATATTCGAATAAATTTTAAGAAATTAAAATATTTATTGTATTGGAATTATTATATTGTGATAAATGTTTTTTACCCTTTCAATTAAAATGATTTGAGTCATCCAAAAACCATTTTCCCACTCGATTTAAATTTCAAGAGGGTATTTTCATGGAGGATTGGCGAGCAAACTAAACACAGAGCATTATGAAACCAAAACAGTAGAGTAGAGCTAGAGCTACATGAGGGGAGCCTTAACACCCTCTCATCGATACTGAATGCATTGAAGAGTTCGACTCAAGCAAAGATGAAGAAGCGATTATTCAGTTTCAAGAAGAAGAAGAAGGCCCCTCCTCCATCTATTGAGAGGCATACAAGAAGGTAAGAGTTTAAGAAATTATTGCATGTATAATGTAGCTGCTCTGCCATGGAAATCAGAAATCAGACCATCATCTGTGCACTCTCGCAAGACAGGGAAAACTCCACAAGGAATGTTCGTAAATGATGACCACTCCTAAATTTGAGCTTGGGAACCTCTATAGCAGCAGTCTCTGGTTCCCGTTCTTATCGCTTCTTCCACATCACCATTTTCTTGAGCTCTTCAACCTTCAATTCCACCTTTGATATCCCTGATTTTCTCACAAAATCAACAACACTCTCAATAGTGGCTACACCCTGCTACAAGGTGAACTGCAAACACTGTTGCTTAACAATGTTAGTGAACTCTATATCAAAGTTTAGCCCTCTGTACCATGCATCTCCATTTATCTCCTTTGAAGGTGTCAATTCTGCTAGCATATACACCTTCATTGCTCGGTTAGAAACACACTTCACCCCTTTTATTAAGTCACGAGCTTCTATATTTTTCAATGCTTTGTTAACCTGTGGCTGCTGTAAATTTGTTTCTCTTTTCATATCTTTTGTCCATATACCCATATTTCCATCATTTTTTATGACTTGATATATGAGCATATCTTCAAATGAGAGGCCCTTAAACCTTACAAATTCTTCTTTCGTCTGTTGCTTCTAAACTATGAAATCACCCTGCTTGAAAACCCAGAGTTGACGATTTTGACGCAGGGCATTGAGTGCCTGAGATCTAACATTGAGATCAACATCTTTAAGATTTTACTCCATGATTTTATCTGTCAATCCATCAGAGAAAGTATTGAAAATATCCAATATTCTATTGATGGTAGTAGCCATTTGTGAAGCTGATGTTGCGATCTCTAAGATCTTCAAAAATGTAATGGGCTTTGAACCCTAGAACAATATGTGCATTTGCAGTGTCTGATTATCCCGACTACCCCATTTAGAGTATGGGCTTCGAACCCTAGCCACAGTATGTGCAATGCGTGGCCTCAAGCAGAAACCAAAAAGGTATGTATATATGCTCTTTATTTTTAACATTTGTGTGGCTATTACTATGTTTTGATCACATAAAACAAAATTATGCACAACTGAATTTTGATAATTTGGATACCAAATGTAGAATTGAGTGGTGCCTGAAGCATTGTTTGTTGGGGGACAATTTCTAACCAGTGGATTCAATTCCGAACTACTTTATGAACAGTCCTAACTTATTTTTCATTTTTTTTCGTCTCAAACACATCAATGTCCTTTTCCAACATATATTATTATCATTTACTCATGCAACCTGTTGTGGATAGGGTTTCAATGTTTCATTTTCTAGTTGTCACTGCAGAGGAAATAATGCCCTCCTTTTTCCAAGCATATCTAGCTGTAAAAAATTTTCCTTATTGTTTACGAAAGGGGTAGGTGGGTGTCATTTATTCGACTCTTTATCATCATTACTCACAAGTTAATTCAATGATATCCTGCATCCCATAGATTTAATGTCTTAGCTTCCTATGATCTATCATAGCCCAGATTCTCATGGTTTGCTTTTAGAGCCAAACATTTTGCAAAGATTCATCTTTTGGTGAACATCATGAAACCTTCTTTAGAGATTTTGATGTGCTCTTTTGATTTTGAGTTTGCATTCTTGAATTTGAAGTGTGCTTTGAATTTTCTTTAACTGTTCCTTCACATGAATTGTATTCAATTTCTTATTGTCTGTCCAAACACGAAAGAGCTATAGATAAAAACCTGTTGATGTATGTTGTATTCGGTGCTGCTTTCTAACTTGTAATCCAAGGGACTTAATGCGATAATCCACTGTATCCAGGAACATGGATCTGTGCTTCTATCACCAATGATTGCTTCAACTTACTGTTATTATTTTGGCACTATGAACGGAACTTTTCCAGATGCTTACTTTGAGATTGCTTATGCCTGGCATGTGATACTGATTTGTTTGTCCATTTTTGTCTGGGCCAGGATTATTTGGAAAATGCATCAACTGTGACATTGGATATATTGTACTTTTATAACACGCGCTTGCGGAGAGGGACCGAAGGTATGTTTTTTCTTCTTCTAATTCTTGTTTTAGTTTGATTCATATCCTTACCACAAGAATAAACTATGTGGTATTTGAATGAATAGTTGTTTGTGTTTGTATCGAAATATGTGAGATGCTCTACATCTTGCTTGGGGTGGGTGGGTCTGTCAATAGTTTATTTGCATGTAATTACATTTAATCTATACTATGTGTTAGGTGCATCGAATATAATATCCCAAATCCATCTAATTCTGGTTTCGATAGGGTCAATATTGCATATCTTGAGTTCAAAGAAATGACTGATATATTAAATATTGAAATTTGAGATATTCAACCTCGAGCTTTGGAACATTGATGTGCATATCAAACACAATTTTAGATGTGTCTGTGCTAGTGTATACTGATTTCCATTTGATATTAGTGTGAGTAATCTCATTTGTTGTGGAGCTGACTCTGTTTAGTTTGGAGGCTTTGCAGGTTTTTGTCATTTGGGTCAGAAATGCAAGTGTGCATTTTGATATGCAGTTTCGTTTTGCTTTGTATATTTGTTACTCTTTGATGTTATTTATTTGTGGGAAGCATAGAGAATGAATGGAGTTAATGCATTCCATTGGGTTCTTAGTCTATTTCTGATTTGTATACTATGAAAATTTCTGAGCACAAAAATCCTACTGCTAAATATTGATTTACTTCTCCTACTTGTTTTATTATGCACAAGTTACTTAACTGAAAATATTCAAAAAAAATTCAAGGTAAACACAACTAGCAACCTACACAAATACAGATCATTTACTGAACATCACACACATATGACAAAGGACACAAATTTTTCGGACAAATGTCCTCGGAAAACCCAATGCGGGAAAACTGGTGCAACATATATGAGTGCTTATTATTATTAAGCAACAATATTCTGAGTACATCAAGGGTGCCATAATCCGGCTCACCCAATAGAGAAAACCTTGGCTACAAAAAAAATGTGAGTTTTACCTCACTCCCGCAAGTCCTCGCTGATCTGGATGAGCCACTAGTGAAACCCTAACTAGCTTTGCACAATCTATACGCTGCCACTGTGTAAGGTTGCGTGGCACTAACTGGGAGACTACGTCACCCTTGCTCTGCGCTGATCAACTTCTACCGGAGTCCAGTTTCAGCCCTGCTAGCTCAGAAACCCTAGTCTCTAATTGAATTTCAGACTTTCCTTAGAGGCTTTGCGCTGCCCCTGCGTGGGCCTACGTCACCCTCTCTAGGGATTGCGTCACACCCTCTGATGGCTGCGCTGCCTCCACTGCATCTCTATTGCCCTTGATATGAATTGTACTCTTGGTCCTCCTGACCAATCACTGCATCCGCCCCTCACTACTTCTCTAAATCACTCAGATATGATCTTCGTCTGAGCATTGCTCCGTCAGAAGAATTCGATCTCTTAGATTCTCTGTGTGTGTTCTCCAATTGACCCCAAGCCCTTCCTTTATACTTTTCTTGTTGACAAATCAATGGCTGTGATATTATCACTAATCAATGGCTAAGATTAAAAGAAGCTTGATCCACGTCACTTAGAATGTTCTCATCACATGTGTAAATTAATTCACTTTAATTTTTTTAATTTCCCTAAGTTAGTGTTACACAGTAATTTGTCACCGTCCCTGCAATTCCCCATCTCACACATTGCAGGGCTCATTCCGTAACCTGTGACCAGAGACAAGACTTGAAAACACTTTCATGACATCCCTCTGAACATGAACTTTCATTGCCCTGAAGACATCTCCTACTGGAAAACCCTAAAAAAACCTCTTTTTGCATTGGCGCGGGTAGCCAGTTCAGTACCCACACCAATGGGGGGAATCCCTCAAATAGGTCGTGCCAATTGGCACTCTATCCCAGAGTCGCACTCGCGCCAACCAATTTAAGCATTGTTTTTTAAAAATAAATCGTGGAAGTTTCGTCCTAACTGATCCAGGAACTGATATCTATCTTGAGTTGGGAGGTTTGGATACGGCTTTCCATAGAGAGGAGCTGGTTTGCCACCTCTCATGGAAGATTCCTTGATGATAGGGCCAATCCCATGATTATAGGGATCCCAGCTCCCCTTCCTCCATCTATAAAAGCTTTCTCATCTCCTTTGCAAGCTAGTCTCCAAGTTCCCAAGAGCCTTATGCTGCAAGTGCCTTGATTCATTCCCTTGAGGCCAAATCCAAGAAAGGAGATCATTGTCAAGTATCTGAAGAGAGAGGCTTGTCCCATCCCTGACAGGCTTTATCGAGACAAGTTATGCTAACGACCCGCCGAAGGAGAATTTAGCGTCGAAACTATGGTTGTATTCTTCTTTGATTGATCAATAATAAGCGACTATTGGTTATGGTTCCACTCTTGTTGTTGATTATGATGATGAGTTATGTCTTTTTCGACTGACATATAGTTGTATATACTAGATTTTATGCTTGCGTTTGTTTTGTTTCTTACGTGTGCAGGTGTCCGATCATGGAGATCGTGAGGATTTTCATCTGCCAGAGCAGAGGAACGGGAGCACCACCTCTTCTAAAAATGACAACGTTGGATTCCAGGTAAGCCTTCATCGCAAGTTGGTTTATTTGCAATTAGGAACCTGCACTGTAGCGTGTTCGATTGTTGCTAGACCCGATCTGGGCTAGTAGGGATCGCCTCTGTCCGCAGGGGGGATTAACCTCTTCAACAATTTGGCAACTCCGCTGGGGAGCACTCAGCTTGTTTTTTGCTTTGTAAACTATATACGGAGCTTGAAGTACAGCCAGATAACCTTCGAAACGCTTTTTCTCTACATTAGCAAAGTAGATCAACACTGCTTCAGTCAATCTCTAGTTTAGTTTGTAAACTGAACAACTTGGAGTGTTGTCTTGTCTTTTTGGTCAATTCTTGGCCTTGCTTGCTTGGTCAGCTCTTTGGGCTGGTTTTTCCTGTTTGTTTGGCTTTTTTTTAGCCTTGTCATCACTGGTTTGTGTCTGAGATTGCTTGTTTTTTTATTTTTGCATAATTAACTCGGCTGGCACGCTTTTTAGCTCGACAGTTGTGCCCATTGGCGCAGGTTGCTTGTGTATCACCCGCGCCAATCTGTTTCTGGCGCTAATTTCAGCCTCACAGTCGCGCCAATCCTGTGAGCTATTAGGGTTTTCTGTGTTTCAAGATTTTTGGGACTGATTTGTGATTTTGATCTTGTTTTCTCGACTGTTTGAGTGTTCTAAAGCCTTTTTTGACTGACTGTGACCTCTTTCCTTTGGTTGTTTTCCCATTTCCATCGATTTTACATTCTAGCCCTAGGGCATCTAGGTGCTTTGGTGTATCGAACCTCCCTTGGGAGTTTTTGGTTTTTGTCGGTTCAGTCAACTTCATGATTGCTTCCTTGCATTCGTTTGATAGTTGTTTATCGTTTTGTTGTGCTATTTGAGTGATTGAATCCTCCTTCATCCGAATTCTGCTTCGTTTTGTTTTGGGCCCAGATTACACGGCTCATTTGTGTCTTTGGGATTTTCTTGGTTTTGAGGGACTTTTGGTCGATTTGAGGTCTGATTGTACTTGCTATTGAGTGAAACTTGCTTGTTTTTTCTCTCTTGTCATCATTTCTCAAATTTCTCTTTCCATTAGTTTTCATTTTGTTTAGTGCATCTAGCTCTTAAACATTGAAAAAAAAAAATATCTTTTGCTTTGAATTAGTTGATGTGAATTAGATCTTTTCGATATTATTAGTGATTAGTGACTTTGAACGAAAAGCTTTTAGTTTCCATTAGCTGCATTAGAGATATCATTGGTTGTTTTCTGATCGTTTTATTATTATGTGAAAATCTCTCAACTCTCTTGTAATTAGCTTTCATCGAATAAAATGATATACTGTGGCATGTAGTTTTGCATTTAGGAGATTTTGAGACATTACATTCGCTAGGGCCACTGAAACGTAATTGAAGATTAACTTTAAAATTTACTCAACTTACACTAAGGCAGCATTGAAATCTAACGAAACACATTTAGAGGTCTAGGCTAGAGACGTGTTCCGGCGTCTTAAAACCTAGTAGCTGTCGTTTGCCTCTTGGCTTTAGACAGCACTAGTACGGACTTCTGATCCTCGTACCATCGCGTATATAAAGGGAGACCCCACTAGGTTTCAATCCTTTATCCATAAGAAGCCGAGTCTGCCACCCTATACCCGTGATACACCGGACACAGCATTCAAGGAGATTACATGCACGTACGTCAAGTCCTTGGTTGATTTCTCTTTCATTTCGAAACCAAGGTGTATATTGCAGGTCACGGTTATTTGGTACAATCATTGCCTAGTATTCCTGAGTAGTCATTTGATCTTTTCTGACTCTTTAAATTTGAAAGGATCACCAAGCGCTTGTCCTTTCACGCTTGCTTCAAAACTGAAAGAGATAGAGTCATCTTTCATCCATTTCTCGACTCTTAAAACATGAAACGGTGAAGTTTCTAAGTTTCAATGTGGTAAAATAAATCACCTCCAATCACACGCCCTGTTAGAATTTGCTTGTTGGTCGTTTGATTGTGTGCCTTGGTTTTTAGCCCGTGTGCAGTTTTGAGTTGTTGATGGCAACTTTTCCAGAGTTCACCAACCAAGGAATCCCCTCCGATTGGAATCCTGGTCATTTTCCTCCTTTTGAGAATGTTGGTGCTCCTTACATGGCAACGTTGTCCCTTCCTGGGTTAATTGTTGGTTTGCCTGTGTGGTTGTTTTCAACCTCTGTGGTTCTGAATGTCCCGCCTACTGTTCAATCAGTTCCTCCACCTGAACAACATCATGTTGATTCCAAGGTGGACCTCTCCCCTTCTTCGCCTGTTTCTGCATCCTCCTCTTCTCCTTCGCCTAGTGAAAGTCTATATTCGAGTAACCAGGTGGCTAAGAAGAAGAAGTCCGATAAAGGAGAGGCTAGCTCTGCGATTATTGCGCCTAAGAAGCCTTCCATTGATAAAAATTCCAACCCTCCACGGAAATTCAAGTTCCCTTGCATGTTGTGCACGGGAGACCATCTTCTTCGAGACTGCCCTGGCATTCCCAAGGTGCTTGAAGAATGGTCCAGCGGTCATCCGCCATTGCCTTTGGCTTCTGGGAGTCAAGTTGGGGGAACATCTTCAACTGGTGTTGGTAAGGCTCCTAAGAAGCAGGGTAAGATTACCAATCCCTGTAAGATGTGTGAAGGACACCATGCCATTCACCTTTGTCTGTATATGGATGAAGCCAAGCGAGTTTTGGACAACTCAATTGTTTCTGTACCATGCCTCCCGGTTGGTTATAAAAAAATTTCTTTGAGCCTTCCACTAGTTGATCCTACGATTGGTCAAGAGTCATCCTTGGTCGATCCCGCTCCCTCAGAAATTCAAATTCAGGAATCCGTTCCCAACCAACCATTGGTCGTGGGATCGGTTGAGCTGGCACCGTCTGCAGTGCACCAGGTCTTTTCCGTTGAGAGTGGACCTCACACCCCTCAGGTTCTTCTTATTTCTTCAGATTCTTCGGACTTGGAGAAAAATTATCCTGTCCCTATACCTCAAGAAGTTGCTCCTCTGCCTCCCGTGATGGAGGTCCCGGAGGATACTCCTCCCGCCTTCGAGATGGAGGTCGTGGAGGATGCTCCTTCTTCTTCCGTAACACTAGGGGAAGACCATCCCGGTTCGATGGTAGCCCCTCCAAGTAGTTTGGTCGCTTCCTTTGATTGGAATCAATTTGCAAGATATCGCCTTCCGTCTTATGTGCCTTTTGAGATCACAGTACAGGCTTTTGGTCTGGTCGTACCCAGCACCATTATAGAAGAAGGTGTGTTTGTTAGTGTTCTATCCGCAACTACTTGGCAAGATTTTGGCTCACTGCCACTTGCTTTATTCTGTGATACGTTGGCATTTAACGAAGGACAGAGTCTTGTAGGGGTCCTTGAGAGTTACACAGTACTTTGGGGTAAAACCATCCATATTGATGTGATGGACAGGCTACAGGCCACTGGATTTCCAATGCATGCTCTTGGGCGCGTTACTATGCCATGGGGCATGTCTCCTCCTTTCTCATGTGGTACATTTTCCCGCGGAAAGGACGGATTGTGACCATTGATCAGCTTTCGTTCTTTGGTCCTGATATGGCAACTGGCCTGCCATCATCCCTTCCTGGTTTTTATCCACCCGTTGTATCTGCCCCACCGCAGGTCAACTATGTGGCTACCTACCCCGTGCCTGTACTCAGTGATAGTGCCATCGTGCATCAGGTGCTAGGGGCATTGGGTCCTGACTTCCAGGATGTTTTCCTTCCATTGGGAGTGGAACTCTTGGAAGCGATGACTTCTTGTTCATTATGATGAAGTCGGTCGGAGCAGAGTTCCTTGTCTTGTGTCAAGCTCCTTAAAAAATGAAACAAGGTTGTTGGAGCAGAGTTCCTTGTCTTGTGTCAAGCTCCTTAAAAATGAAACAAGGTTGTCGGAGCAGAGTTCCTTGTCTTGTGCCAAGCTCCTTAAACCATGAAACAAGGTGTCCTGAGGATAGTTCTTTTAATGTGTCAACCTCGTTAAAATAATGAAACACGTTCCTGTTCAATTCGAGTCTTTGATAAGATCTCGTAAAATCCCAATTGAGTCTTTCTCTTGATCTCGTAACTTGAACCTTCACTCCATCTGCCTTTCATATGGATTGAAGCTTGGGGGGCATGTACCTCGAATTGAGTCACCATGCTGGGGGGCATGCTTACTTTTTCAAGCATAGTTTGTTTCCGTTTCAAGCTTGTGTAAAAATGAAACTGGTTTCAAGCATAGTTTATCTTTGTTTCAAGCTTGTGTAAAAATGAAACCAACTTCAAGTAGAGTTTCCTGATTTCAAGCTTGTGTAAAAATGAAACCTTTCCCATTTTACCCCTTGTGATTGTCATTTTATCAGCCTGTTTTTACCAGATGAGCCTTGGTTTTCTCACTCCATTGTCACTATCTGCTTGGCCGATCATATGCCTTCACTTGGTTGTTTTACCCATTCCTGAGGAACCGCTGCTATGAGTGGTCTTGTTAGCCAGCCTCTCGACCTTTATTTGTTCAGTGTAGTTCCACCATTACCGGAACCAGTTGCTACCCTTTATACCACTCGTTCCTCCAGGAGGAGTCATCTTTCATCTCTTTTCTGACTCTCTAAACATGAAAAGATTGCCGAGGCCCTTGTCGTTTCGATCTCGTTAAAATGGACACGAATCGACATTCACCCAGTATAAGTTTAACCCTTTTTCGGGCTGGGATGGATTGATTACGAAAAAGGAATACCCTAGCCTATCGCGACTAGGAGGTTTTCCCGGATATTGTTTTCTACCTTTTCGGATCTGGGGAGCTATTTACGAAAAGGGACCTGTGGAGTTTTCTTTTCCGCTGTCTTTTCAAACTCTCTAAACATGAAAAGACGCCGAGTTCTTCCTTTGTCAGACTCGTTAAACCCTGATGACATTGGATTTCGTCGAAATGACGTTCTCCGAGTCGCTCCTTCCTAGGGCTTGTTAAATTTACTAGGATGGATTCGTCCGAAGGACAGACATATATCACAAGCATATTCTATCCCCTTCAATATTTTTATCAAAAATAATTGGCGTACTCGCTAGAAATGGTGGGGAAAAATGGAACCAACATCATTGTCGTGTCGGCAGTATGTCGCTCTTGAACATGGCACTTGTTTGCATTCTTGTCGGGTTAGGGACATCTCATCTCATTTTTCACTTGCCTTCGTGGGTTTGGTTTATCCCTTTTGACCTCTCATCTGCTCTTTTCCTCATCGCCATGACCTTTGAACTATTGATGTCAAATACTGCCAAATCCACTGTCGTGTCATTCATATGTTCAAGAGAAGTTGACCTCTGCAAGTACCAACCTTCCTCTGATTCTCATCTGATCGTGATTCACAAAAACATTATGTTCCTCTGTCTCGCGTCTATGATGTGGGAAACACTATGGCCCACCTTCAATCAAGGTCACTTCCTGTCGACTTCAACTCATTATCCAGGAAGCTGGTCTAGAGACTCCCTTTTGGTACCTTGGATCTTGCATGCCTCAATGGAAGGTTCTTCACATTCGACGTGAGGTTTTCATTACAGGCCTCTGATCGAGTGATTCTACGGGTGTTCAACGTCAGATCATTGTTCACATGCCGTAGATTGTACCTGTAATACCTTGAGGACCATTGCCATTATTGGTGGTTCCTCTCGCGTTTGTTAACAGCTTTCATCATTGGTTGGTAATCAGACGATGTTCCTGCATGTTCGACTTCAGCTCACTTATTCGCATGCTTGAAATTGTACTTTTTTCAGGTCGATATGGAGCGCAAGACCCTGGATTCCTGTCTGTTATAATCCAGGCTTCAATTTTGTGGATTATTATGATTATTTACATGACTCACTAATTGGATGGCTGCAACCATACCTGAGTCTATTTTTTGATCCTCACTGGATGGATGCGTCCATGCCTTGGATCTGGATAGTTGTATACTCTGTTATGGATGGCTGCGCCCATACCATGCATATATATCATGTATTTGAGATATCAGTTGTACTTCTCTACGCAGGTTTTCTGACGGCGGATTTTTTAGTCGGACACGTTCTCGTAAATCATTTCACCCCTCTCTCTCTTTCGGGCCTCATGCTTTAGGGGGCATCTGTTACATAGTAATTTTTCACCATCCCTGCAATTCCCCATCCCACACATTGGAGTGCTCATTCTGTAACCTGTGAGTAGAGACAAGACTTGAAAACACTTTCATGACATCCCTTTGAACATGAGCTTTCATTGCCCTAAAGACATCTCCTGCTGGAAAACCCTAAAAACACCTCTTTTTGCATTGGCGCGGGTAGCCAGTTCAGTACCCATGCCAATGGGGGGAATCCTTCAAATAGGTCACGCCAATTGGCATTCTGTCCCAGAGTCGCACTCGCACCAGCCAATTTAAGGAGTGTTTTTTAAAAATAAATGGCGGAAGTTTCATCCTAACTGATCCAAGAACTTATATCTATCTTGAGTTGGGAGGTTTGGCTACGGATTTCCATAGAGAGGAGCTGGTTTTCCACCTCTCATGGAAGCTTCCTCAATGATAGGGCCAATCCCATGATTATAGGGATCCCAACTCCCCTTCCTCCATCTATAAAAGCTTGCTCATCTCCTTTGCAAGCTAGTCTCCAAGTTCCCAAGAGCATTATGTTGCAAGTGCCTTGATTCATTCCCTTGAGGCCAAATCCAAGAAAGGAGATCATTGTCAAGTATCCGAAGAGAGAGGCTTGTCCCATCCCTGACAGGCTTTATCGAGACACGTTCTGCTGATGACCCGCCGAAGGAGAATTCAGCGTCAGAACTATGGTTGTATTCTTCTTTGATTGATCAATAATAAGCAACTATTGGTTATGGTTCCACTCTTGTTGTTGATTATGATGATGAGTTATGTCTTTTCCGACTGACATATAGTTGTATATACTGGATTTTATGCTTGCGTTTGTTTTGTTTCTTGCATGTGCAGGTGTTCGATCACGGAGATCGTGAGGATTGTGATCTGCCAGAGCAGAGGAATGGGAGCACCACCTCTTCTAAAAATGACAGTGTTGGATTCCAGGTAAGCCTTCATCGCAAGTCAGTTTATTTGCAATTAGGAACCTGCACTGTAGCGTGTTCGATTGTTGCTAGACCCGATCTGGGCTAGTAGGGATCGCCTCTGTCCGCAGGGGGGATTAACCTCTTCAACAGTTAGACTTAGGGTCCCCATTAAAAAATTTAATTATTTGAATAAATTTTACACCAGATGGAATTTCTCCAAACGCTTTTCTGGGTCTTGGAGATCTCATGTGTTCTAGCCCCTCCACAAATTTTTGGAGTTAGAGCACATCTGATGCTACCCCAAAATCTCAACACTCCCTCTTAGCGAGGAGTGTGCTCTAGCAATAGTTCCCCACTGAAGTGTCACCTTGATCTCTGGCATCATTATTTGCACTGATGCTTGGACTGCTGACCTCCATCCACTGTGATGCTGCTCTATGTACTGCTGCCCATGTCACTACCAATGACACAGCCACATTTGTACTGCATGTCCCTCTCAAATTGTTGCATCATGCTGCCCATAGCACCGCCACTGCTAACTGCTGCACTGCAACTCAGTTGCTGAGAAGTAAGCAGCTGAAGGACCACCACCCAATCACCAGACAAGTCAGTCGAGCTACATCTCATCACTGAAGCACCCTCTGCTACTACGTTGCGCTGTCTCTCTGAAGCTCTGTGATGTCTGCTGCACTGTACTATGTAAGCATTGCCTTTTTGCTACTGTCTCTAATTCGCGCTACTCCAAACTTCAACATCCCAACACTACCTCTGCTTCTCCATGATTTTCTGCACCCAATGCTCCAGTCATCCTATTATTTCCTTAAGGCTCTCATAGCTCGTATGTGATCCAAGAGTTTGGGAAACTCAAGGATCCTGCCTTCCCATCTGTAGCTGCTCTACAGATCTATATCACCCCACCTCTTCTCTCAAGACATAAACACTCATGGCCACATCATCCTCACTACCACTGTCCCCTCTAGTTGTTGCTGCCTTGGAATCTGAAGCTTCCTTTTCCTTCCTCTTAGGACAAGTGCTGGCGAAGTGTCCAATTTCGCCACATCTAAAGCACCAGACCTTGGATAGGTCCTTCTTCTTCCCTTGCTGCCACTGTCCATTTGATGCTAGGGCTGCATCTCCCTCCTCCTCCTGTCGAAGGATAGCTAACATGTCACCCCAATTTGGGAGTTGTGCTCTGCCCAAGATGCTTTAGACAAAGGTCTCCCACTCATCAGTGATTGCATTTAGGGTAGTCCTCACCAAGAGCCCTTCATCCGGAGTTGCCCTCATGGCAATCAACTGATCTTGGATCATTTGCAATCTAAAGAGGAAGGGATCAATCTCCTCTCCCTTGTGCATTTGGAACATCCGCATTTGGTTCTCTAGAAGAATCTTTTGTTGGAAGAAGCTTCCTTGATACAACGTGGTCAAATATTTCAACATATCATGTGTCGTCCTCTTCTCGAAAATGTGTGGTACCATGATCCTTCACCCCATCCATGATCAAGCGCTTTGCTCGTGCCTGATTTTCATTGAACTTATTTAGAGAGTTCACATTGGTGGGCACAACTATGACATTTTTCACGTGGTCTCTGATACCATACTCCTTTAGGACTGTTATGATTTTGGCCTTCCAAATCACAAAGTTAGACACACCGTCCAACCTATCCCGATCTCTCAGTCCGTATGGGGCCATCTCTGCTCAAACTGTCGAAATAGATACGCTTCTCCCTTCTACTACTGCTGCACTCAACATAAGACCGGATCTGGGTTTCTTGGTGTTAGAAACCCTCTAGAGATACTGCTCCCTCTGAAAACTGATTTCTCTCTCGAAAATCCTTCACCAATTTTGCTGAATCAACCCTCTACAATCACCCTCTTGATCGAATCTCAAAGCTTTAAAAATCCAGAAAACTAATTGGTAAGGAGGATTTAAAAATCCACTTGTCATATTATTGCATATTTTATTTCAAATTTACACCAAAAATATCACTGTAATCTTCTAGAGTTACAAAATCGTAATATTCTTTTAATACGTTCCTGCATACAGGGAATCAACAGAATTAATTTTATTTTCATAATATCAAATGTATGTTTGACAAAAGTCTCTATCACTATATCCCTGCTATCCACAACATCAACTATTGTCTATTGAGTAGCATCTTCAACCACTTCCTTACCATTACAAGACATGTTGAATCCATATACATTTCCCAAAACGATAGACTAGTTCCACCTTTTCCAACACCAACCACATACATCTTAGCTATGTTTGGAAGGATTGCTCCACCAGGTTTCAACCAATGATCACGAGCATAAATAACTGAGCTGAGCAATGATTCATAAAACATGCATTATCCCATCCACTCACTCACTATCCCATCTACACTTTGAATTTCAATTGCCATGCAGTTTTCAATATCTTCTATCATGTCGTGGACTACAGTAATAACTCCATGAGAGTTTTGATTTTTGGCATTTTCACTTTCTTCTTTGAGCATGTTATTTTGTTTTCTAGCTTGACAAGCTAAAAATTCCATCTTCTCAGTTGCTTCAACTGCAATTACTTTTAAAACTCCTAATTAAGATTCTTTTACAACTCCTACCTAGCTAAGATTCTTTTACGACTCCTACTTAATGACCACCTCCAAATGTTTATTTTTCATTAATTTTGGGGGAGAGGGATTTTTTTGGTGTATTGAATGGGGAAAGGGGAAATAAGGGTATCATGGATGGGTAGAAGTGAGAGTTACTGAAATCTATAATCCTAACATTAGGGAATGAGATGGGGCCTTATGACCTGAGGGCAGAGGGGCTAGTGGGCATAAAGAGAAGGCAATAAGAGCAATTGATAGGGGCACCCCCAATAGTTGTGATAAGGGGACTAGGGGCCCTATTATCACAACCCATAAGCCCTTAACCCATAACCACTAAATTCCCTATCCCCGTAACCCCCAAACCATAATCCTTTAACCTCTACACTTATAACTCATAACCCATTAAACCCTTGATCCCTTAAACCCTAAGCTACTAAACCCTTAACCCCTAACTGTTAACTTAGAATCCCTTAACCACCCTTAAAAGTCACGACAATGTAACTTTTGGAAGTAGTTTTGGACAATCCCCCCCCCCCCCCAAAATGTCATTAGAATTAAACTTTTAGATGTGGTTGTTAAGTGACCGCCTCCAAATGTCAAATTTTCATAAGTTGTATAAGGAGTAGAAGTCCAGTGCCTAATCTGATACTACTACATGATAACTTTGATTAGTTTGGACATGAATTGCGTTTCATGGTCGGTAATGACCTCTCTTGGCACACCGAGCCTGGTAAAAATCTCCTTATAAAGAAAATTGACAATTTCCCATTCATTTGTTGGAACTAGCGCCTTGGCCTTGACCCATTTCGTAAAACTTCCAGTGAACACTAGAATATATTTCTTCTTTCGGGACATTGGCGTGATCAGGTCTACAAAATCAAGTGCCCACCTTTTGAATGGTTTGGCCGATACTTGGGGTTGTAACGACATTTTTTTCACTTGAACTGGCCTCCCCATCCTATAGTAGTTATCACATTGGCTGGTATGGGGGATGATTAATCAAAAGGGATTGAAGTGCCATTGCATGGGGCTTCATTTGATTCAATTACATGTTGCGTATTTTTTTATTAAACAAATGGTACCCATGGTGAGGAGGTCTTTATCTTTTTAATTGCATGAAGAAAATGTCAAGGGAGAGGGCGCCATTAGGTTTTCCCATTGAACCCTAATTCGCCCAAATTCAAATTCACTCCTTCATGTTCCATTGTATTTGATTCTTGGTTGTTTGATCGGAGCACATGATATACATAAATGGAAGAGAATTAACTATTATATGATGAATAAGGAGTTTAAAATCACCAACAACAATCAAAGAAGAAAAATGATGTTCTTTTGTCAACATTAATCCTTCATTGAACCTCAATTCACCCAAATTCTAATTCACTCCTTCATTTTCCATTGCATTTTATTATTGGTTGTTTTCCCCAAGCACATGATATACATAAATGGAAGAGAATCAACTACTATATGATGAATAAGGAGTTTAAAATCGCCAACAACTATCAAAGAAGAAAAATGATGTTCTTTTGTCAACATTAATCCTTGAAGTAATGCATATGCTTCCACTTGATTGCTTGAGATTGATCCTATTCCCCATACATAAAACAATTCTATTTTTCCTTTGGGACAAATGATAACCCCTTCTACTACATTATGTTTGCTAGTTTGTGACAATTTCTTCTCCATACTAGGTATAAAACACCTCACCATTTTTTTTTAAATGGTGGGAAAACTTATCACAACTCAATGGCCAAACCAAGAACAAGGATAATCATCACTGGTTGTTATCTGCTAATGCAGGTTGAATCATCACTATTATTCAAGTAAAACCACACCACCTGTAATTACCCGCTAGTGTTCCATAATGCGACAAACTTTTACTCTTGTGAGATGCCTCTAGGTCATGGGCCATTGAATTGTTTCCTTACATTTGAACAAGATGAGTATCATGCACAACTAGCTCGTTCCAAACCCGATAAGAGGAGTATGAGGCCCATGTATATAACTAGTCCTTGAATATTTATATGAATATTTTGCTTCATTTCTTCTATCTTTGAAGGATACTAACAATTTTCAAGCAGACATGACTTCTCGAGCAGTGAAGAAGCATGCACGAACATCAACCCTCAAAATGGCATTGGTGAAAACCCCAAACAAGACCCTTAAGAGTGTCAAGAAGGCCTTGCTGATGAAGCTCGAGCCAAAAGTTTTTGAAAATGTCGAGAAACTAAAAAACCAACTCCCGTGGAGGACATCAGAGTTTTCGAGGTTCCAGTAAAGAAATGGAAAAGCAAAAAAATTGGGAAGTTAAAAAAGCGGTGCCAAAAATTTCGTCGCTCCTAAGAAGCCAACCCCTCTGAGTGAATTTGGGCCCAACAAAGGTAGAGTTTTAGGTTCTATCTTATAAACATCTCAAGTTGTTTGGTAGGGTTTAAATTTGTGCGTATGAAACGATTAGGATATGTTAATTAGAATAATTTGAGGTTTAATATTTTGTCACCATGCTATTAATTGATTTTTGTTTTATTAAGAAAATGTATCATCTTCTTGTGTTTCAGATTTCCATATATATAGAAAAATGATTAGCAACACTCTTGGTTTATAGGGTTACACGATTTCTATGCTATTTTGATCTTGTGCCAAATTTTGCGCAAATTATCTCTATCATGCACTAGGGTTCTTACATGGTCTTCTTGCAACTTGTATCGACTACCCTCTCGAATCCTGTAGCCAAAACCCCTACTAGGATATGGGCATATATTTTTTATGAGAGTGATCATCAAACTCAACAATATATCATAGGTTTATCATTACTAAAACTGAAAGGAAATTTTTAGTTAATTTAGGTACATGTAGAACACCATTGAGCTCAAAGATATCACCCAATGGCATTTGGAGCGAGATAGATCCCATTCTTGCTGTTGCATATTTGAAATCATCATCAAACATCCACTTGTATGCTTGCCTCATACTCTTGAAGTTTCCCAAAGGCCATATGTTTGGATGCTCCACTATCCATGTACCATCTGACACCATCATGGAGAAGTATGTCACAAGCTTGAATGAAAGCTCATCCACTCTAACAAATATTGTTTCTGTTGTTATTGCTGGCCCTTCCCCTTCTTTTGAGGACACTAATAAGAATAATTGTCAAACTCTTGACACATGAAACACTTGATATGGCCCAAGCATTTATTACCATTGATTAGAGGAACCTGAATTCTCTCTCTCCTGCTGACCTATACTAGGTCCCTTTTTTTTTCTGGCATTCAATATATTTATAGTGAGGGTTAGAATTTTTCTCTTTCGTCTCTATACCTTCAACTCGCTATAGTTTGTATTTTCTTGGATAAAATCATGCCATAACTTCTCAAGAGTCAAAAGTGGAAAGCTTTCTCGGGCATAGTCACCTTAGACATAAGGTTTCCATGAAGATGAAAGCCCATTCAAGGTTGTGTACCGAATCTTCATGCTTGAGCTCTTTTCAAGTTGTTGCACATTGATCATATAGTTTATTAATTTTTATCAAAGAAGTGGCTGCAGTATCTATTTTGTTGATTTATGTGGCTCTAAGCTTGATCCTTAGAAGCATATTTCAATTGATGTTCTCACCCCGATATATAGTGAAGATAGCATCAAACATCCCATTACTGATGGTTTTACTGATAATGTGTGGGATCCTTCATGGAGTCCAGGATGACTTGCTTTGTTTTTGCCATCTTATTTTTATTCTTTTGTCAACTTTATATATTTGTAGGTCGTTCAACTTTGGTCTTTAACTTTGGTCTTTACAAATGCCAAAGATCATTATCCTCCAACAAAATCTATATTTGCACTTTCATGGTATGAAATTGGAGGGACCTTATAATCTGTCTTCGTATCTAATATTGAATGTAGTAAAAATAATACTCTTGGATTACACCGTTAGAAAAAATAGATCAAGTACCTAAAGACAAACTATCATAGGTCCATATTTCTTTTCTCAAGCATGAATCCAAGGCATCCCACTGTTGAAACCTTCTAACAACTTCCTATCCCAAGTAGAAGTTTGGGGTTATTGGAAGGCTTCAACAAACATGCTCTTTAGCTATGAGAATTCCATTGGATTTGGAGGTATCTCACAAAATGTTTCCCTGAGACTATCAGTCTCTTCTCTTGTCTTTGTGTGGTCAGTCACTTCTCTTGTCATTTTGTGGGTCACTCCTTTTAGCCCCGAGTACATCACAGTACTCCAGGTTCAAGGTGTAGGATAAAGAATACAGAGGAGTGGAATTTGTTCCATCTTTTTATGATTACATCTCTTAGGGTGCCAGACAAAAGTGGGCCCCACTCCTTAAGAAAATGTTGAATTCTTTCCAAAAAAATGTTGACACCCTCCAAAATGTCACATCAATACCCCAAAGTAATAAAAAATCAATAAGTGGCTCCATTATGGAGAGAAAATATTGACTTGATCACATCAAGCCTCATGAAGAATGGTAATTCTAATCCAAATTGTCTTTTGAAGTTTTCCACTAAAGACTGAACCATGGAAGATAATTTTGTCCTCGTTTCTACTAATTGTTTAAACATGATATAGTCAAATTCAAATCTAGTTTCTCCAACCTTTAGAGTTGAGGATCAGAAAATTGTCAGTATACTGCTTCAGCATGTTGGTGGGTAGCAATAAAAATTTGAATTTTTATTCCATTTTCACTCACAATTTTCATCCCTTGAACTTCAACAACGATATATTTCATAGGAAAATTTAACCTATGAAGCAAACAGGGTTAAAAAAATATGGTCTGTTACTTTGTGTGAGCATTTTCTTTGATCACTTGCATGACATTTGAAGGACCAATGATATTAATTGCTTCTGATTATTTAGCACCCCAATCAATTGCCTTCTCCTCCCCTGCAGTTGCTATAGCCCTCAAGAAGTATGGCCCTGCAGGAGATAGAGTCATATTGGTCTAACCATCAGAAATATAATGGACAAGCCATTACAACTCCAACAAGTACCAATCAGTTCTAGAATTCTCTGTAGCTAATCTCTACTTTAGAAAGAGTAGTGTGTAGTTTCTCGAAGTTTGGTCCCTTGTACCTCCTAGGTGCTTCATTGACCACCTTAAGCATGTCTTGAAAACACATTGACCACACTATATTGAAGGGTATACCACATGAAAATTCAAAGCCATTACAACTCCAACAAGCACGGATTGGTCTTAGAATTATCTCTACGGTGAATCTCTCCTTTCATAAAATAGTAGTGAATACTTTCTCAAAGTTTGGACCCTTGTAACCCCTATTTTCTTAACCACCTTCAGCATGTATTGCCAATATTTTGACCACATTACATTGAAAGGTGTTCCATATGCAAATATGGCCCTGGAAACTCTATTTTCCGTCTCATCCTTTCACCAATATAACATTTTTTGCCAAGGGTCCACTATTAAGTCACTTGCAGGGATCTTCAACGGTTAAGGGAACATGTTATCCCTGTTTTGGGATTGCTTGCTTGCTTGGGGAACTTGGACAAATAGGCTTCATCATGTTCCCTTTGAAATTAATTTCTTTTTAGGAGACAGCTTCACAAAACTAAACTCGTTCAAAGGGTGTTTTAAGAAAATGGATTTTAACTCTAGTGTAGGACACACTATAAGCCAACTTAATTGTTGCAATTCTGCAAGCATCTTCCACCAAAGGCTTATTTTCCTTCTTCCCTATCTTTTTCATATTGGTCTAACCATCAGAAATATAATGGACAAGCCATTACAACTCCAACAAGTACCAATCAATTCTAGAATTCTCTGTAGCTAATATCTACTTTAGAAATAGTAGTGTGTAGTTTCTCGAATTTTGGTCCCTTGTACCTCCTAGGTGCTTCATTGACCACCTTAAGCATGTCTTGAAAACAAATTGACCACAGAAATATTGGTCATATTGGTCTAACCATCAGAAATATAATGGACAAGCCATTACAACTCCAACAAGTACCAATCAGTTCTAGAATTCTCTGTAGCTAATCTCTACTTTAAAAAGAGTAGTGTGTATTTTCTCGAAGTTTGGTCCCTTGTACCTCCTAGGTGCTTCATTTACCACCTTAAGCAAGTCCTGAAAACACATTGACCACACTATATTGAAGGGTATACCACATGAAAATTCAAAGCCATTACAACTCCAACAAGCACGGATTGGTCTTAGAATTATCTCTACAGTGAATCTCTCCTTTCATAAAATAGTAGTGAATACTTTCTCAAAGTTTGGCCCCTTGTAACCCCTATTTTATTAACCACCTTCATCATGTATTGCCAATATTTTGACCACATTACATTGAAAGGTGTTCCATATGAAAATATGGCCCTGGAAACTCTGTTTTCCATCTCATCCTTTCACCAATATAACGTTTTTTGCCAAGGGTCCACTATTAAGTCACTTGCAGGGATCTTCAATGGTTAAGGGAACATGTTATCCATGTTTTTGGCTTTCTTGCTTGCTTTGGGAACTTGGAAAAATAGGCTTCATCATGTTACCTTTGAAATTAATTTCTTTTTAGGAGACAGCTTCACAAAAGTAAACTCATTCAAAGGGTGTTTTAAGAAACTGGATTTTAACTCTAGTGTAGGACAGAATATAAGCCAACTTATTTGCTGCAATTTTGAAAGCATATTCCACCAAAGGCTTATTTTTCTTCTTCCCTATCTTTTTCACATACTTCTATAGAGGGAAATCAACATGAGATTCTGAAAACTATTTAGCAAATCAACAACATAATTTGGGTGGAAAATCACAGAAAATATGCATTTAAACGAAATTAGCAAAATAGTTTTTGGAAAATCAAAAAACCAAAAGAACTACTTGGAGATGGAAAATATGCATTTAAACAAAAGAAGGAAGCACTTTCCTGACACCATATGTAGCATGGATCTAAGCATAAATGTTGTAGACCCACATCAAGACTGATTTGTAACTAACATAACATATATGTGGGTTTGGTGATAGTGGCAGATTTTTCATTTTTAAGAGCCATGGAATGAATTATGAAGGATTCAGTTTTGAGACCATGCAGTCTTCTAAAAAATTCCAGTAAGAACTAAATAGTGGATTATAAATTTCAAATAACCACAGTCCACAACCAAAAGAGAAACATGCATATACCACATGAAAACCACAACTACCAATAGAAGAAGTTAGATATAGTTCTTCTGTTGTCCCATCTAATTTTTGAAGACATATTTTGGATGGAAATCTCATTGATTTATGTAACCTGTTATAATCCTTTCATCTTGCCTCGGAAGAACACCACAAAAGAGTTCTAATGAAGTAGTCTTACACCAACATTAGATAGAGACAATTTTCATTGAAAACTTTAGATGAAAATTCGAATAAATTATGTTATATCCTTTTCATAAAATCTTCTAACAGAACACCAGCAGAGTTTGTAAGGAACTATTATTACACCAACATAAAGAAATGTGAACTATGGTACATCAACATATAGAAGCTGCCTATAGTTCCTGAGTTGTTCCCTCTGATTCCTGAGTATTGAAGAAATCTTGTAATGGAATCATCTTCAAGGAATCCTTCTTCATGCTCTTAATAACCTGAACAGAAGTTAAAGCTCTGGAAACTGTGGTTATGATAGGAATTTTATATGCTAATGCCATTCGTCTTAACTTCTGCCCATCTATTTGATCTAATGCATCTCCTAAATTTGCAATCACCAGTAACTGAATCTGACCATTTGCAATCATGTCATCTACATGTGGGTGCTCTTCATGGAGTTTCAAAACTCTTTCCACTGGAATTCCTTCCATTTTCAACAAACTGGCTGTGCTAATTTTTGCAACAATTGTAAAACCAAGTTCAATGAATCTATTTGCAATTTTTGGGAGTCTTGGTTTGGTGAAATAACTTAAACTTAAAAACACCGTGCCTACAAGAGGCAATTTTTTATTTTCTGCAATTTGTGCCTTGGAAAATGCCATAGGAAATTTAAATTCTATGCCCATCACTTCTCCAGTGCTTCGCATTTCAGGACCAAGAACCACATCACAGCCTTGAAAATTTTCAGATGGAAGGACTGCTTCCTTGACAGATACGTGACTTGGAATAACTTCTTGTATAAAACCAAAGTCTCGAAGAGATTTTCCTGACATAAGAAGCACGACATACTTTGCTAAGGGGTGGCCAATTTCCTTTGAGACAAAAGGTATTGTTCGTGATGCTCTAGGATTTTCTTCAAGAAGGTAAACTTCACCAGCAAGTGTGATTGCATATTGTCAATTCATCGGTCCACAGACACGAAGCCTCTTTGCTAATGTAGATGTCCATGATCTAATGACTGAGAAGTATACAGGTGACACTGTTTCCTTAGGAATAGAACAAGATGAATCACCAGAATGCACACCTACTTGCTCAATGTGCTCCATGATACCACCAATGACCACACTACCTTTAGAATCTGTCAAGTAATCTACATCGATATCACAAGCATCTGCCAGGTACTTATCAACGAGTACTGGCCTTTTTGGGTCCACTTCTACTGTAGTTTCTAAGTAATGCTTCTATTTGTCATCACTGTATACAATTTCCATTGCATGACCACCTAAAACATTAGAGGGCCTGACAAGAACATGATAGCCAACCTTTCTTGCTATTGCCAATGCATCCTCATCACTCTTAGCAATACCACCTTGAGGTTGCTTGACTTTTAGCTCATCCAACATTACATTGAACTTCTCCATATCTTCAGCAGCATCTATTGAAGTGGGAGAAGTCTCCCAAATTCGCAAAAGACCTTCCCCACTTGCACCCACGGGCTTAAACTCATCGAGGTATTGTTCTATGGGTAGAGCTAGATTCAAAGGTGTTTGCCCTCCAAACTGTACAATTATACCATCGGGCCTCTCTTTGTCAATGACATTCAAAACATCCTCTACTGTAAGAGGCTCAAAGTACAGTCTAACACTAGTATCGTAATCTGTAGAGACAGTCTCAGGGTTTGAATTCATCATGATGGTTTCATATCCTGCATCCTTCGAAGTGCAAGCAACCTTAGAAAAATTCCATAGAGGTCAATAATTAGCCATTCAGATAGAGGAAAATACTCTAGGGAATGATGTAGATGAGTTCAGCCACAAAACCAATCGAGGTTTATCCCTCAGGTTATCTGAATACCTAGGGCTGAAATAATATCAAACAAAGGTTGTTCTTGTGTCTCAAATAAGCCAAAGAATATCCATTAGGGTCGAGACTCAAATAGCCACAATTCTTAAGTGAATAGTGCTAAAGAATGTCCAAAAGAATCCATAGTCATTAGTCCTCAAATGTGCATGTAGTAGACCTTGGAACAGTGTGTAATTGACCTCAGATTAGCCTGAGAAAGGGTCAAAATTCAGCCTCTGAGGTTGCCTTAGATGACATAGATGCAAGCCTAAAAAAAACACAGAAATTTACCTTAGACTTAACATGAATTCATCCTCTTCTCCTCTAAATCTCCATGCAAAAAAAACATAAAAACAAAACCTAAAATCACAAGTAGAATGGTCTCTTTTTTCTATTTTGCGCTCTGCCCCAGGCTTCAAAAACTTAGAGAAAACAATCTACTTGCCAATTCTCTCTTTTGGAGAGCAGACACGTTTCTTTTGATAGTGGTCGTGGATTATTTTTTGATATTATTGAGTACAAATGTGCCTCTGAAAATCATAATTAGTATGTCTTGCTCATGTATGTTATGGATGAGATTGCCTTAGAGAATATGATATGGATCTAGGTGATGGAAAAATTGGAACCTTGTAGATGGCATGTGTATGCCAATGGCCACTAGCAACTTGAGTATGCATCTTACGTTGCAACCTAGAAACCTAGAAGCTGAACTTTATCAATTTATAAGATTTATAACCATCTACTAAGACTTGAAACATAAGATTTGAACTTTATCAATTTGACAAAAATTATAATATGACAGTCTTCTCTACATGGGCTACATGCTAGATGTCACCATACACTACTTGAAGGTTGGAAGGACAAGTTTTTCATTCACAGTTTTGTCTATACCTGATTTTTTCTTGTCCATTTTCTTCTCTTTGTAGATTGATCTAATGTTAACTATTAAGTGTTGTACTTAACAAATATGCAAACTCTCTTTAACATGCCCCTTTTTAGAAGTTTTTTTTTTTAAACCAATCATGCACTGATATGGAAATTGGAACTGATAATACGCTTCCCTATCTTTCTTGTAAATATTAGTTAGGGATCAACCATAGGATAGTTGTTTCTTGCTGGTAAAAAGGTATTGAGTTTGAAGGCGCAACTCTGAACTTAAAACACCCTTAATTGTAAAGATTTCTAGCTTTAATGGGTACCTTATGCCCTATTATTAAGGTGTTGCAAATTATGATAGAAATTATGATTATGGGTTTAGTTAATTCTATGGTTGTCTCATAGTGGTTTTTTCTCAGACACCACATATTCATTCATTCCAAAAACTAGGAACAAGATTTCGAATGCATCATAGTTTAGAGTATGAATATTATACTTGATTGTTTTAGTTAACTGGTTCTTGTTACACGGTGATGTTTCCTCAGACACCATTTGTTCATTCATTCCAAATAGGAATGGGCTTTTGAATGCATATTAGGTCAGCTCACCTTGTTGAGCCATTAGATGATCCTAAATTCTTGGTCAATTGGATATGTTAATTTTCTTTTCAATTGGTGTTGTTGGGGAGGTTAATTGGGATGGCTAGAAAATTTGTTTGAAAGGACTGTAGTGTGAAGAGTAATGGGCGATAGTGATGTTGGACACCTTAATCCCCATAAAAAATTCTGGTAGAATAATCACCGCTAGAGAAGCCAACATCACTAGAGGTTTGTTCTATCACTGTCATGCTGATAAAGGGTTTGGCTTATTATTTTGTAGCTTCTAGTGGGTATTATTTTTGTTTTTTGGATATCAATCTGCCATTTGCTGAAATAAACCATTCTAGAATTTGCTACCTCCATGCAGACAAATCTTAGTTATGCATTCCTAGTAATCCATCTTCTTATGTTTGTAAATACGTCTTTCTTGTTTCCTCGGTGGAAATATTTGCTTCTGTATTTACATTAGTTCATGACATGGGTTTTATATCTAGAATTTTTCACTTCCATGACGTTTCAGTCTTTCATCTTTAGAAATTGAAGTCCTAGTATTCTGCTATTTGCGTAAATAGGTAGTTATGGATTTTGCTACCTCCCAATAATCTTTCAATTTCTTCTATATGTATTCACAATAGTAATATTTTCTTGTCTCATCGGTTATTGTAGCATATGCATAGATTAATAGAAGACTGAGATTTAGTGAATGTTTTTAGTTATAATGGTTGTTAAACTATACGATTTAAATTGGAAATGGTAACTAACTTTTATTTTCGTAAAAGTGTTTTTAGTCTTCTTTATCTTTGTAAATGTGTTGCTCTTGTTTCACAATAGGAGCAGTTGCTTTTAATAATTGTCTAGTTCGTTTGAGCAAGGGCATCCATGGTTTTGTGAAATTCCCCATTTCTAACGCTTATGCGTCTCTGGACCTTACAAATATAATTGGAGACATATATGGAGCTGGATTTAAAGATTTTATGGTGCCAAGCTAGATTTATTAAGTTGTGATGTAATCATCAGCCTCTATGCATCCATGGTTTTTTGAAATTCCCCATTTCTAGCGCTTATGCATCTTTGGACCTTACAAATATAATTGGAGATATATATGGAGTTGGAGTTAAAGAGTTTATGGTGCCAAGGTAGATTTATTAAGCTGTGATATAATCATCAACCTCTATCTTTTGAATTTATGTGCCAGGGCTTATGTGATTGTCACCGAATATTTTGTTTGTAAGCCTGTAAGTATAACATTAAGGCCGTGCTTGGAAAAGACAAATACTCAGAAATTTTTTACATTGTGATCTCCTTCTTGCATACGCTTATAAGCTGGTATTGTTTACTATCACTCTTAAAGTGGGGCTACATAAGATGTCATAGTTCAGTACATTTTTGTAGGTTTAAAATCTACAGAAATTGCCAAGAAAAAAACAAAATTTTCATTAGCACATGCTTCAACTACACTTATCTTCCTCTTTTGTTGGTGGTTAATTGAGATCCGAACCAAACACTTTCCATTTTGTCTCCAATTCTCATGACTATAGTCACTGATTTTGGTGTTCAGAAGTTGGACTAGCTCCTGCAGCCCCACTAACTGACTGCAAAGAGCCTCAGATTCATTTTGTTGCATGGCGAAATTGGCTTTCAAAGCCTGTGACCGCCACCAATGCTTGTACACTTGTCATCATTTTCTCTTTGAGCTTCAAATTAATCACTATAAAGTATACTTGGAGTACATCCAATTTATTCATTAGCAGATTTACCTTCTCATTGCAGCTGCAATTAAAGTGCCATGCACAACTATTGGTGCTTTCTGTTCCAGCTTGGCCTCCCCACATTGTATTCAACTTTTTCATTGTTGTGCCACACCAAATCAATTACCCTCTATTTACTCCACGACCAACATATACAATTACTTGCTCCCCAAACCAGCGTGAAAAGCTCAGTGATGCTCAATCTAGGGACACATAATACCTCTAGATTGACTTTCGCTCTTGCACTTATTTGCAAAATTCTTGCACAATTGAGTCATACCAATCTGCAAACTAGAGACTATATTTGCACCAATAACTATCAAGCATAGGGGAAGTACATTCCTAGGCTCACTTGTGGCAAATTTCTTTCCAGGATGTTTCTTACGAGGTTGAGCCCCCAGTCACTGTTGTGAATTAGCTCTCCACATACTTCCAACACAGTAGTAGTTAGGAACTGGTCGACCTCCAACCAAAGCCTGTTGCATTTAGACATTTTTCCAATTGCTAGCTCATGATAGGAGGCTGAATTAACATTGAATTTGCGGCTTTAATTTAATTTATTGAAATTTGTAGAATTTACAATCTATAAAGGTTTCAAGATATAATTTTTAAAAGTATAATTTAAAGGGTGCTAGCTCAATGGAAGAGCACCCGCTTTACAAGTAGTAGGTTGGTGGTTCGATTCCATCATGCCCTGATATTCATATAGAATGGCGACGATCAATTTTTGGTGATGGAGGCTCTTTTGACCATCACCAATGAGCTTATGATGACATTTTTTGACCCTCACCAAAATATGAAATGGTGACGGCCAACGAATGCCACCGTATATATGCATCAATAGTGACGACCATGAAAGAATCGTTGTTGTTGATATGAAATGGTGAGGGTCATTGTTTGTCATTATAGTCATTATTCGTGATGGAATTTGATGTCACCAATGAGCTTATCATGACACTTTTTGACTCTCACCAAATATGAAATGGTGATGGTCAACGAACGTCGCCATATATATGCACCAATAGTGACGGCCATGAAAGGTACCTCACAAAAAATCGTTGTTGTTCATATGAAATGGTGACGGTCACTATCCGTCATTATAATCAATATTCGTGACAGACCTTGAATGTCACCACAACACATACTTTCGGTGACGCCACCTTTGGTGACATTCAATTTTTTGGTGATGGAGGCTATTGTCCGTCACCATTGCTCATATGAAATGGCGACGGTCACTATCCATCATTATAAATCATTATTGGCGACGAACCTTGAATGTCACCACAACACTTATACTTTCGGCGACGCCACCTTTGGTGACATTCAATTTTTGGTGACAGAGGCTCTTTTGAATGTCACCAATGAGCTTATGGTGACATTTTTCGCCCCTCACCAATGTCTCTTTTTCTTGTAGTGGCGCTTTTTGTTTTATTTTAACTTTATTATATAGTTTTAGATTTATTTCAAGTTCTAAAACTATAGGGGAGCAGGAATACTTTTTATGGGTATTTTTATGTCAAAGGGATAATTTCGGGGTGTTTTTTCAACATGTGAGTAACATGTTTGATATAAAAAGCATATAATATAGGGGTTTTTGGGATATTAAATAAAAAGAAGTTATATTAATAGGACTAGGATATTTGATAGGGAGTTAATAAAATAGGTTAAGTGTTAATATGAAAAGGGACAATGAATACTAAAAAATTCATAAATAAAACTAAGGAAAGTGAAAATTAGAGTAAAGCTTCATTTTCATAACTCATTCACTTTTACTTAGTATATCATGTCTTTTGAGGGTTTTATGCTTTGTAAAATGGAGGAAGTTAATCAAATGGGCCTTTATGTAATATTTAAGTAAGAAAGAGTCCTCACTTATGAATTTAAACGGTGATGAGTGCATGAAGGGATAAATGATGACAATTTCTGGGGTTAATATAGAAACTTAACATTTTCAACTAATTAGTCTTTGAGCCTTGGGTCCGGTCCCAACAGAAGTCAAGGAAATTCCTTGAGCCTCTATGACTGATAGTCTAGAATATTAAATTGCTATGGGGAGGGGAAATTAGTTATTTATAGCCTGGTGAAAGACATTTACAATGATGTTTCCCACCTTCTTCTACCTACCCAGTCATATCTTCTAACATTTTTTCCTTCTATATTAATCAAGTGCATTTGAACTAGCAGCCTTACAACCTTTTATTCCTTTTGAAAGTAGTAAACTATCTAATTCTACACTTATTTCATCCAAGAATCTAGATTAAACTGTTGGATTCTTTTATTCTCTACCTAACTACTGAATTTTCATGATTAAACTTTATGAAAATTCTTTATTCACTATCTACAACATTTGAAATTGAAAGATGACAAGTCAAGATTAAATTGTTCAACTCATCATGGATTATGGCATTTACTGACACTCTGCCATAATCATCTGCAAAAAGTAAAAGTAGTGGAATTTGGACTTGCACACTTTCATGTTTTATTCATCTTTTTTCTTTTGGGGTATATTATTTTTTCTAAGTCCTTTGATCTTTCTTTTAGGACCTTTTACCCTCTTTTTGATTTTTTTTATTTTTTATTTTTTACAAAATATGGGAATACAACTTGCAGAAATCAAAGTATGTACATATCTACAAGACTATCATCAATCAAGTCAAAATTATGAATCTTATATTTATAGGTTACTAACAAGGGGTTTTGACAAATATTGACTTGCAATGCTTACATGTTGACAAAGGTTGGATATTGAAGACAGAGAAGGGTTCAATATGTTGTAGTAGGAACTTATTGATTTTTTGTTGTTAATTGAGGAGAGAAATAAAGTGTGGTAATTTTTAGTTTGGTTGTTAATGTCCTCGATCAGAGTTTGTAACCATAATTGATGTAAAGCCATAACGCTAGGGTTTTTTTATGATGTATTTATGAATTAGAGTTATATAAATAATGATTGATGAGAGGTTGGTGTAATTTGAGAAATGTTCAGGGTTTGATATCTTGAGTAGAACTAATTATTACCTTGTGACAACTATAGTAATTATAGTTGTAGGGTGTGTTTGCAGATTACATGAGTGCATGACTGACAATATGTTGATACAAACATCATATTGATTACTTATTACAAAGATGTTAAACAATGCATTGATAGAGTTTGATGGTTGGTGCAGAAGCAGATTTAACTAATGCTAGGCAGGTTTGACATGTAAATTGAGTAGAAGAATAATTGATTGAAAACGAGTGTAATAGTTTTTTTGTTTCTTTGTATTGATTTTGAGCACAAGTGGATCTAGTCTAAAAATTGTGAAGCCTGGTTCATCGACTGATTAGGGTGGCAATGCAAGGAAGGAGAGTGGAGTCTCCTTCAGGTTGAATCCTGAGAAGACTTCAGGGCAGAAAGGTGGTGCTAAGGCATGTTGGAGCCTGCACATAGCGTTGGAATGTCCTTTTAGTTGGAGCTGGTAATTCGGTGTTCGAGCATCCTTCAGCTAGGAGACCATAAACTAGGGTGTTGGAGCTTCCTTTTAGTTGAAGATGGTAAAACAGGGCATTGGAGGGTCCTTCTGGTCGGAGCCTGTAAACCAGGGGGTTGGAGCCTCCCTTGGTTAGAGCTGAAAATATTGATGTACATTTTATTGAAGACAAAATGTTAAGAAGTGTTCAATGGAAGTTTTTCCCATAAGGGTTTCCACCTAAAAAATATGTGGTTTATTGTCTTTATGTTTATGCATTGTTGAATGGTGTTGTTTACTATTCATGTGATGTTTATTTCTATTGATCTAATGTGAATTATAATTAATTCTTTGTGAATTTAAAAACACTAATTGAAGAGACATATTCAAATTCACCCCCCTCGCAGTATTTCCAACAATTGGAATCAGAGTCACGTTCCTTTAATTGCAACTTAGTAACTCGAAGGCAGATCTCAAGTGAATTAAGTTGGGGAATCCAAGGAATCAAGCCACCAAGTGTTCAACAGAATCAAAGGAAGTCCATGATATTGAAATATTTTTAGAACCTGTTACAGTTGATAAAGAGAAATATGTTGTCCCAATTCCTTTGTTCAATGAATCAAGTTTTGTGTTTTGGAAAGGTAGAATGAAAGCCTATTTGAGAGATATTGGATATTATGTATGGGATTCTCTTGTTTCTGGAAATACATCTAATATGAATAAAAAAAATACAATTCCAAGGCCATGAGTATCATCTTAAGTGCCCTCTCATATTCTATCAAATCCAATGTAGGACAATGCTCATCTACCAAACATATTTGGGAAATAATTCAAAACATTCATGGAGGTCAAGATCATGTTGGTAAAGAAAAAGATGATGATGATCATGCTTCAAGTCAAGTAGATTCCCATATGGAATATTGTGATAATGAGGAAGAAGAGGAAGAAGAGGAAGTAGACATGGAAAAGGTATTAATCAATGCTTTGAAAGAACTGAAGAACACAAAGGAATAAAATTGCAGGCTCAAAGAAGAAGTCAATAAAAAGAAACAAGAACTTGATGTAGCTATTGCAAAGATTAACATGCTTAACGAAAAAATGCAGGATGTTGATAAGAAGGATCATATCTTCAATAAAAAAGAACAATAAATTGCTCATCTGACTAGTGATCTCAAAGAAAAGTATCAGTTTGAACAATACCTTTGTTACCAATTAAAAGAAGAGAACACTTGTCTGAATATCCAGGTTGAAGAGGCCAAGAGAATCAAAGAAGAACATAAATGTAAAATTCAGAAGAAATAAGAGGATTGTATTAAAAGAGAAGAGAAAAATGTATCATTAAGAGCAGAAGTTGATAGGCTAAACAAAAGGATGAAGAACACACAAACATTGGATGATAATCTCAGTTTCTAGAGATATCCATATATCAAAACATGTATTGATTATGCTGGATAATCTTCATATAAAAGAGAGGCAAGATCTAAGACCCCACATAGAAACGATAACAATTTTCCTCAAAGATAAAATTAAGGGAAAAAGAAAGTTGTAAATGTTTTAGCTCTAAGAAGTAATGTTGAAGAAACCAAGGATCATCAAAGGGTTGTATGCCGCTTGTAGACAATCAATCTTATCCCAGTACCCTAGCATATTTAATAGTTATTTCTCTTCATGTTCTAACTTCAAGCATGAGGTTAGGGATTTCCGTATGTATAACACGGTTAATGATCAAGAACATTATCAAAACCAAAGAAGCAAGCTTGCAAGATCAAAAGATAGATTTCAAAATAATTATGTGAGAAAAAATTACATGGCATTCTCTTCATCATTTAGGTCTAATATAGAATTCTTAAATTTCCATCATGATGGAAATATTGCTCGTGATTGAAGACACATGATGGAATCCTCGAGGAAAAATAATTCAAATATTAGGTACAAGAAAGTTTGGATAAGAAAGCATCAACAAGAAAATCAAGAGAATGAAGATGTTCCAGTGATTATGATCTCAGGATCTGTGAAGTCAAGACATTGTGATTATTCCATGATGGAAGATGTCAAGGTTTCTACCCTGTATGATGAATGTTGAATAGGGAGAGTCTATGCAAAAATAATAACACCTTTAGAGATATATCATTTGACTCGTTGTCATATAACATATCATAGATGGCACAAGTAGTCATAACAACTTTCAACATCATTGAAAACTTCCTTTGATAAGAGTCATGGAAACGATTGTAGAGAAGGATGTGTCAAGTCATCAGGATCATAGTATGACAGGGGAATAGAAACAGTTAGAGAGAGTAAGTTGATATATTATAGCAACCATATAAGGAAGATAATTGGTCTAGGGGAGAAGAGTAGTTAAAGGAATATAGGTCCACAATGATCACCATATCATTCAAGTTGATAGATAGGGAGAAAGGGATATGATTAGGGGAATTCATTTCATCAGGGGGAGAAACCCTTTGCCATTGATGTCAAAGGGGGAGAGAAATCAAGAAAGAAGATCAAAAGAATAAATTCAGGGACAACAATGATCGCAAGGGGATTATGTGTTTCCGTAAATGAGAAAAGGGGGTATTTTTGAATGGTATTTTCATTGATGTCAACATCAGTTCTTGAAGTCTCTTAATATTTTTCTAATTAAAGCTCAAATGATCGAGAAGCCCTGGAAATATATACCAAGCCCCACACTTATTAATATTTTAAAGGTGGATATCAGTGAATATACCTTGATAATCATTTCCATTTGATGCTCCTCATCATGCCAATTCCAACGGTATATGGTACGCTTCGTGGTTCCTCATGGTTTGCAAGAGATGTCTCTTGGAAGGTCAATGCCCCTGCATTGTGGTTAAGAACCTAGAAGCAGATGACATGGCAACTTCTCACTGGCTATCATATTACTCTAATCTTGAAGCCACAAGGATTTTCCATTAAATATTTAAATTAATATTTGTTGTGGTTATATTAATTGTGGAGGAAATCAAACTTAAATTCAAATCTAAACTAAGTAGGCCTAAATGAAAGAAGGATTTTTGGCCCAAAATTTTGGAACTTTAAAATTTATCTTTCCCTCCAAAAATATCAAATCGGTTCCATTAAGAACACTAATTTATTCTATAAATATGTATCATTTTCCTCTAAAATAAAAGGGATTTTGAATGCTACATCTTACGTGTCTATGATCTGCGGCTTAGTACAGTCAATCAAATATGAAGCAACAACCAAAATTGGAGAAGGGTTTGGGCTTATGGTTATCTTCTTTGGTTATAGGGTCGTTGGGGTTCTTAATCCCATATTGAAATTAGTTCTAAATATTTTTTCTTATCATCTATTTATATTTATTTTGCAGTTTATTGGAGGACATTTTTTATTTAAGAAAATATAAGATCTCAATGCCGATTTCTTGAGAATCATCTTGGCATCCGAAAATTATTTGTGGCTCTTGTGTAACTACTATGAGGCATATTTTCATATCTATTTTTCACATGTTGTTAAAGCGTTTATAGGACTTTACTGTGACCACAAACGATGAAACACAATTTTGGTGTTTGCGGTATTCCATAAGTGAATTAGCATAAAAATTGAACCTTGTTCCAACATCGTGCAAAAAAATAATCATACCAACAACCAAATTTTATGATGGATGGATGTTATAAATGTTCCTAAATTTTAGTTTGAAGTCAAGTCCTTACTTCCAAAAAAAATTATGATATATGTGCACTAACTATGGTGATTAAATTAAAATGTGTTTTAATGTTTGTACAAAAATATTGCTAAGTCACACTTTGTTGTTTTGTTATCATATGCAAAAAAATTGAAATAATACATGATTTGGAAGATTATTCTCATTCGAGCGCGTGAATCTGGTTGAATAGGATTTGATGATAGGTCATGTCTTTGACTCACATACGTGAAACATTACTATGTGAATTTCCTTGAACTTTGACTTTGTTGAGTGAAAAATTAACAAGATTGAGCGACTAACTTGTGTAATCATAATAATTAAATTTTGTATGCTGAAATAAAAAAATGTGTTGAATGTGACTGAAGGAAGCCTGAAGTGGTAGACAATGAATGTTGATGATGAGAAAAAGGCACAAAAAACAACACTGCTAGAGATCACACTGGTGCATTTGTTGAGGCATCATTACTGGAGGGTTTAGAAATATTCTTACATTGAGCAAAGAATGAAATGTTAAGCGATGATGTCAGTATAATATATAGAGCGATTTATTTTGTGAGTAGAAATACTAACACATTGTTGATTTTTGGTTGCAATATTAATTTAACTATTGTTACGACTGAGGGAGTCCTCAATCAAATATCACTATTTGTGCTAATAAAGGCATAATTGTTGGGAATGATAAATGTTAAAGTATTTCTATTTTTGAGATTTACATTCGTAGATAAAATTGTATAAGTGTCGATGTATATGTTAGTGAAAAGATGCATATATGTCTGCATGGTGATGATTTTGATCTAAAGGTGTTGGTATTCAATTTGTATTAAAGTAAGTGTTGAGTGTATGAGCATGATTGTTCACTTATGTCAATCACTTGTAGTTGAGATGATATATGTCGGGTTTACAATACTAAGTTGTGTAATTGCAAAAATGTGATTATTAAAGATTCAAAAGTTTTATGTAGCAGGATTAACGACTAGGGTTTGACACCTTCATGTTCATTTAAGTACGAATAGAATGATTATGAAAAAAGGAAAGCACATTTAAAAAACTATATTCATGCTTAATGCACTCTAGGGTTTGGACATATATTGACTTGCAAGGTTTACATGTTGATAAATTATGGATATTGAAGACAAAGACAAAGTTAGTATGTTGCAGTAGGAGCTTATTGATTTGTTGTTGTAAATTGATAAGAGAAATAAATTTATGGTCATTTAGAGTTTGGTTTTTAATAGCATGGATCTAATGTTGCAGCCATCCTTGATGTAAAGACATATTGTTATGGTTTGTTGATGATGTATTGCTGAACCAGAGTTATATGAATAATTATTGATGAGAGGTTGATGTAATTTAAGCGAAGGTCAGAGTTTTATATCTTGCGCATAACTCATTATTACGATGTAACAACATTAGTGATTGCAGTTGTAGGGCATGCTTGTAGATTACATGAGTGAAGATTGTTGTTATATTGATACAAAGATAGAATTCATTACTTATTATGGATATGTTGAACAATGAATTGATAGAGATTGATTTTTATTGTAGAAGCAGATTTAACTGATGTTAGGCATGATTGACATGCATATTGATTAGAGGTGGAATTGATTGACAAAGAGTGTATAACAATTTTGCAGTTTCTTTGTATGGATTTTGAGCACGGGTGGATCTAGTCTGAAAATTGTGAAACGTGTTTCGTTGAATGATTAGGGTGGAAGGGTGGTGCAAACAAGGTGAGTGGAGTCTCGTTCAGGTTGGAGCCTAAGAACACTTCAGGGTGATAGGTTAGAGCCTGCATAGGGTTTTGGAGTGTTCTTATAGTTGGAGTTGATAAATAGAGTGTTAGAGAATCCTTCAAGTTAGAGCATGTAAACTAGTGTGTTGGAGTGTCCTTCTAGTTGAAGCTCGTAAACCATGGCATTGGAGTTTCCTTTAGTTTAAAGCCTATAAACTAGGGGGTTGGAGCCTCCCTCAATTGGAGCTGAAAATATTGATGTATATTTTATTGAAGAAAAAATATTAAGTGTTTGATGGATGTTCTCCCATAAGGGTTTCCACCTAAAAAAATTGTTGTCTATTGTCTTGATGTTTGTGCATTGTTGAATGCTGTTGTTTACTATTCGTGTGATGTTGATTTATTTTTATCTAATGTTAATGATAACTAATGTTCCATCAAGTTAAAAATACTACTTGAAGAGAAATATTAATTCAACCCCCTCTCAAGATTTACAACATATTGTGGGCCCAATTTGAATTAATTTCTTCTTCTATATAACTTCTTTGTTGAGTTCCTCCATTGTTGTTTTCATTTTTTGCACCACCTTTCATATATTTGGGACTTAACTATCAAATATGGTTCTATTTTGATGTAACCAAGTATGCCAAAGAACCAAACCAAGAAAGCTAGAAAGATGCTCCAAGGTTGGGGTTTGTGTCCAATCAGTGATGGATTCCCTAAAAGACCTACCTGACCACATCCTCTTGTAAGCCACCTCAAAAAATATTTTTCTGCAAACCTCTTGTGAAAAAACAAATCCATGAACAAGTGTGCCACATACTCTATATAATAACAATAGAGTGGGCATATTTTAAACCATTCCCATAATTTCCTCTAAAGATTATCCTACATGAGGATCTTGTTATTTAGCACCAACGATATAATATATATATAATCACTATATATATATATATATATATATATATATATATATATATATATATATATATATATATACCAGTCCACTAAACCAATAAAACAAGGAAGCTCGTCGTCCCTACAACATATATAAACTTAGTCTATTTTAATGACAAACTCAACCACCGAATCTTGACTTCCTTCAGAAAATTTGTCCAGCATATAATGATCAACTTGACTGCTTTTAATCACTAAGCTTGGCCCCTTTTTTAATATTAAGCTCTTAGATCGAGATAGGAAGAAACTTGACCTCTTTGACACTAGAAACGTGGTCCAAGAAATATGTCAATTTGTGCCTAAACTCAACCAATTGTTTGGAAGAAATTGGTCCTCCTTTCATAAATTCAATGCAACCAATTCTTGGAAGAACTTGACCCACAAATGTAGCTTGATGCTCGACCTGTATGATGAATGCAAACAAACCAATATTATACAATTAAATAAATTGATAACACCATTAAAAATTATACCATCTCTATCATTGTTTTCTCTTTCATCAACATTAAAGCCCAATGTCGAAATCTAAGTGATTTGCACCAATACCATCTAGAGTGTATAGTTTTAATACTGAAACTACCAATACATTAAAAGCATGTTCAAAAATTTATTTTAATGTATCTTTAATTTTATTAATGCGGGTATTCTCAAAATTATGCATATTGGGTACTCGTTGGATGTGGAATTTAATTCTGCATCCAATGAGTGTCTGCACTTAAAATTTGAGTGAACCTATAAGGAGAAAAGCCAAAAATACATTTAAAAAAATTAGGTTTTCTTATTTTCCATCCAAAATATTTACATGCACCTCTTTATAAATTTAAAGGATTTTTATTGGTTTACATATTATGAGATGGAAATTACATGAAAATTTCATGGGCACTTTTAGGCTGGAATTTCCTCTTATGTATTGAGTTGCAGATTGACTTTGGATTGTAAAGAAAGTATAATGATGGATCAATCACAATAGAATAGGAATCTTGTAGGCCCTTCTCATCTTTTCCTCTAAAGTTTATCCTACATGAGGATCTTTTTATTTAGCACCAGCCATAGAAAGAGGTGTATCTTTAAAGGAAAATGTCACTTCCAAACAACTTTATATCACTGGAAAGGGTATGACTACTTATTTAATCACCATCACTTCATAATATATTTTCACCATCACCACCCAATATTCTTTGTTCATTTTCCACATGAGTTTATCCGAGCCTTTGTTGAGTATTATTCCATTCTGTGCAAGTGAAAAGACAAATTATGTCCATTCCCATGTTAGATTCCTTGAGAGGCCTAGATCATTAGCTAATTTCAAAGGTCCACTAAAAAAAAAGGGACATTGGTGAGGGTCATGCTTCTGACAGACCTTTAGGGTCTGTCACCAATATCACATATGGTGACAGTCCTTAAAAAAACATCATTATAAGTGTATATAGT
>JAXQQM020065168.1:0-23758 GCA_034641835.2 Pinus albicaulis | reverse complement strand
TGCAATTTTCCTTTGATTGCACTCTGTGTAAGATGTGTTTGGAGTCATGTGGTCTTCAGGGAGGCCCAAACGGGAAGAATGCACCGTCCGTGGGTCTGACTGATTTCAATTTCATCTTTCTTGCTTAGCAAATTTGCCTTTGATTAATTAGGCCTTTAAATATTCCGATCTTGGACCTTTAAGTAATATTTTTGAATTCTGTAAATTAAACGTTCAAGACTGGTTTCCCCGTATGAGGGCAGTCTTCTTAATTTTTTGATTTTTTGATGACAAATTTGCCATGAGTATGGCCAGGCAATGTTTTTGACTTCGGTGTAATTTTATTCGCAATGTTAATAGATTAACTTTACTTTGAATTCTCACATGATTAGCGTTTTCTTGATCTGTTCAAGGATTTTGGGTACTTTAATTTGTATTTGGAACAATGGACGTCGGTACTCTATCTGTTGCTTTACTGTTCTACATACTACTATTTCACTTTCTTATAGATGCCTCGGGAATATTTGAATGCTTTCTCAGATTGTCGATAATCTCCATGTGGACCGTTACTGGATTTTATTTCATGTCCCTGTATGTGACATGGGGTATTTTTCTATCATTGTCTGGGGTGGGACTTCCACTTTTCTGGATGGATATTTGGGTTCCAATCTTCAGATGTGAAAATGTAATGACTTCATGGAATGTTTTACTTCATATAATATATTCAAAATAGCATTTTTTCTCTTCTGAAAAAAAAATGATTAATGTTTATCATTCTGCCTTCAAAACTAGCGATGCGGGTCTATGTTGCTGGTTTATTGATATGGTCTGATGGTCTTTTTATATTTTGGACATATCACACTCCTCACATGATTAGCGTTTTTCTCTGTTCAAGGTTTTTGGGTACTTTAATTTGTATTTGGAACAATGGACGTCGGTACTCTATCTGTTGCTTTACTATTCTACATACTGCTATTTCACTTTCTTATAGATGCCTCGGGCATATTTGGATGCTTTCTCAGATTGTCGATAATCTTCATGTGGACCGTTACTGGGTTTTATATCAAGTCGCTGTATGTGACATGGGGTATTTTTCTATCATTGTCTGGGGTGGGACTTCCACTTTTCTGGATGGATATTTGGGTTCCAATCTTAAGATGTGAAAATGTAATGACTTCATGGACTGTTTTACTTCATACAATATATTGAAAACATCGTTTTTCTCTTGTGAAAAAAAAAATGATTAATGTTTATCACTCTGCCTTCAAAACTAGCGATGCTGGTCTATGTTGCTAGTTTATTGATATGGTCTGATGGTCTTTTTATATTTTGGACATATAACACTCCTCACATGATTAGCGTTTTTCTCTGTTGCGGGATTTTGGGTACTTTAATTTGTATTTGGAACAATGGACGTCGGTACTCTATCTGTTGCTTTACTATTCTACATACTGCTATTTCACTTTCTTATAGATGCCTCGGGCATATTTGGATGCTTTCTCGGATTGTCGATAATCTCCATGTGGACCGTTACTGGGTTTTATATCATGTCCCTGTATGTGACATGGGGTATTTTTCTATCATTGTCTGGGGTGGGACTTCCACTTTTCTGGATGGATATTTGGGTTCCAATCTTCGGATGTGAAAATGTAATGACTTCATGGACTATTTTACTTCATATAATATATTCAAAACAACGTTTTTTCTCTTGTGAAAAAAAAATGATTAATGTTTATCACTCTGCCTTCAAAACTAGCAATGCTGGTTTATGTTGTTGGTTTATTGATATAGTCTGATGGTCTTTTTATAATTTGGACATATCACACTCCTCACATGATTAGCGTTTTTCTCTGTTCAAGGATTTTGGGTACTTTAATTTGTATTTGGAACAATGGACGTCGGTACTCTATCTGTTGCTTTACTATTCTACATACTGCTATTTCACTTTCATGGACTGTTTTACTTCATATACTGCTATTTCACTTTCATGGACTGTTTTACTTCATTGTTGTAGGGTCTTGGGTACTTTAATTTGTATTTGGAACAATGGACGTCGGTACTCTATCTGTTGCTTTACTATTCTACATACTGTTATTTCACTTTCATGGACTGTTTTACTTCACTGTTGTAGGGTTTTGGGTACTTTAATTTGTATTTTGAACAATGGACGTCGGTACTCTATCTGTTGCTTTACTATTCTACATACTGCTATTTCACTTTCATGGACTGTTTTACTTCATATAATATCTTCACTTTCATGGACTGTTTTATTTCATATAATATCTTCACTTTCATGGACTGTTTTACTTCATATAATATCTTCACTTTCATGGACTGTTTTACTTCATATAATATCTTCACTTTCATGCACTGTTTTACTTCATATAATATCTTCACTTTCATGGACTGTTTTACTTCATATAATATCTTCACTTTCATGGGTTGTTTTACTTCATATAATATCTTCAGCATTTCTCGTCTTTTAAAATTTTAATTTTTTTTAAAAAAGTGAGACCCTCCGTCCGGTCTGAAATATAAACGTGGGCCTGTAAATCCGAAGCCGTCGGACGAGACGGTATGAAAGCGTCGGAGCGCGGCGTGTGCTCGGAGCCCGGCCGTCCGAAACGTCGAACCCGGGGAGACGGTCGCCGACGTCGGAGCGCGACGTGTTAACGTCGGAGCTCGCTGGCAGAGCGTGGAAGGCGGAGTGGCCGTGGAAGAGCGACGTTCCAAACGTCGGACCACATATCGTCGGAATTACGACATCTTCCAGACGTCGGAAGAGTGACGTCCAAAACGTCGGACCAAGTTTAGTCGAAATTGCGACAGTTTACAAGCGTCGGAAGAGCGACGCCAAAACGTCGGACCACGTTTAGTCGGAACTGCGACGGTTAATGAGCGTCGGAAGAACCACGTTTAAAACGTCGGAGCCGCGACGGTTTGTGAGACGTCGGAAGAGTGACGCCTGTTCGAAACGTCGGAATAAGTGTCGATAGTGCGACACTTTTTACTTGCGTCGGAACGGCGACGGCAGGAGAAACCACGGTTTGTCCGCCCTTGAACTGTCGCTCTTGCGACGAATATGTGTCGGAATAGCGACAAATTGGCCGTCGGAATTTCCGCCAAATTCTCTAGTGAGAATGTATAACACAATTCTAGGCATGTTGTACATAATACAATTGTTCATCCCAAAGAATAGGATGCTTGCTACAATATCCTTGGATTAAATGTATCATTGTCCTATTGACCAATTATTTTTTCTATCAATTTGTGGATGAAAATAAATGGTCTTATGAAGGTTAGTTTCCATTAATCTCGTGACAACGTTGACCAAAATCCCCCAAAAAAGTGATATTGTGGATCATATATAATGAATACGGGAAAACCAAAATGAATCGAAACATGTTGGAAGAACAAATGTGCATCCTTTTATCCCATCACTTGTTTGTTACATGGAAACAAGACACGTTTTTCTAAATTTGTCCACTACATCATAGAAATAATCATGACCTTTTGTAAACATAAGAAAAATCGTTAAAAAATCCATAGGCACACTTTCCCATGGACGAGAAGGTACAAGAAGTGGCATGTACAAATATAATTGAATGTTACACGGTTTTCTAGTGGCACACATGGCACATACTTTTACATATTTGGATATGGTTTCATACATTTTAGGACAATAACAATAGTGTTATAGCTGAGCTACTACTTTTTCCTACACCAAAATGACAAAAAAAAGTGTGTTTTTCCTTGATTATGTGAACTCTTATATCTCATGTAATATACAATTTACTAAGATGATATAGCCTGTCATGAGCATGATAATCTATTCCTTCCACTTGGGTACCATGGGTTAGTGTTTCATGTACATCCTTAAAAATGTCATCTTTATCATATTGTTCAAGGTAACTTTCATGAGCTAATGAACTATGCTATAAAGCAATGGATGCATTAAAAAAAGGTCTTGATAGCATATCATCAACTTTGTTTTTTGTGCATTTTTTATACTTGATGAATAAATATAATTGTTGCAAGAATCACGACCACTGAAGATGATGTGACTATTGTAGCTTGGTCTATGATTGGAGACATCGTAAAGGTTGATGATCTGTATGGATGATTGTCTCTTTTCTTGTCAAATAGTGTTTCCATTTCTTCACATTTTGAACCAAAAAATAAAATTTCCTGCCATAAATATGGATTTCTTATTGGTTACCTATAATGGTAACAAATCGGTTTCCTCCTTTGTATTAAAATTTCTCCCATGGCACAATCACTTGCATCAATTTCAATCATGAATGGTTGTTGTAAATATGGAAATACCAGACCTAGGGCTATACTAATATTCACTTTCAAAGTGAGAAAGGATTTTTATTATTTACCTCCCCATTGAAATACTTTCTTAATACTTTTCAAAGCATGTAAAGGAGATACAATAAATGAAAATTAGCAATGAACTTCCTCCAATATTGAGTTATTCCCAAGAAGCTTCTAACTTCTTGTACATTATTAGGGTTATGTTATTTCATGATGGTTTCAAAGTCAGAGGACTCAAATTTCAATTCACCACCCCGTACAATATAGCCCAAATAAGCTAAAGATATTTTTCCAAATCACTTTTTGACATATTTGGGCACATCTTCTCCTTTTTCAAAACATCTAAGACTTTCATAATATTTTTTACATGATCTTCCCATTTTTTCTAAGAATAAATATTTCATATAATTACACTATTAAAATAATTTACGAATCAGCTAAATACAACATTCCTAACCCACATGAAAATGGAGAGAACAATACAAATCCTAAAGGGCATGTCAAGCCATTCAAATTGACCATTTTTTTTTAAGCAATTTTGGTGACAACCACTAAGTTAAGTATAACTTAGTGAAATAAATTGAATTCTTTAATTGATCTAACAAATCATCAATATGAAGAAGAGGGTAATGATTTTTCACCATGATTTTGTTCAATGCCTAGAAATCCACACACATTATCCATGTACCATCTTCCTTTGGTACCAATACAATGGGTAAAATGCATGGAGAAGTACTTAGTTGGATGACTCATTTCTTAGGAAACTCTTGAACTTTTCTTCTTTTTTTCTTCATTATCAAGTACATATAACCTATACATGCCAATTTTAGGAAGAGGTGCATCTTGTTGTAACTAGATCTCATGTTATAACCCTCTCTTAAGAGGTAATATTTTTAGTTCTTGAAACACTTCATCATAGATAGAAACAATCACATCCGATTCATATTTATTTTTATGGTCACATTCTTTGAAAGCAATGGATTCACAATCATCACCAGCTTTTACAATCAAGAGTATAATTGCTTTCTTGCATTATATGAACCCTACAATAAATTTCAATATAATTGATACAATTATCTAAATTTTCTACATTAAGTTCACCATTATACATCAACAAATCAAATTTTACATATAATTTTAACAAAGGTAATTTGGAATCAATATTCTCTAGTTTCCCTTTTTGACATTGAGATGGAGGTGGCGAAGGAGGAGGAGAAGAAGCCTCTAAAGGTCACCTCAAACTCCTTCGTGTTTAACTTGGCTTGGGACTTATCCATTTTTACTTTGTTCTCTACAAAACTCTTCCACGGTCATGGATTTCATGTTGAGACAAAGTTTCTAAAATTCCCTTTTAGACTCACTAGGGCTTTATTCCCCTTCATGCTCCATTACTTATTGTAAAATGTACATACTATACTAATCTTGGGATTAAATTTTTCAAGTGATCCTTCTCTACACTTGAGCTTACAGCATGTTAGCATTCAACACTAATATTTCAAATTTTTGATCAATCCAACTCTAATACCAATCTAATCTAAAAATAACATGAAAATTGATTCATTACACTAATTGGAATTCTTGTATAACTTCTCAATTTCCTATAACATCATAATAAAGTTCAATTGATGATGTTAAATAAGAAATTGAAATGAATGAAATTGATAATATATTAGAAATAAAATATAAATAATACATAGTAAATGGTACCATAGTTCACCCCTCTTGGGCTATGTCTCTAGGTCTTCTTCAATAGTGAAACCGATCCATTAAAATGATAAAAAAACATAAGTAAATATGTATTCTTGAAACTAAAATGGCCTTCGATATACAAAATCATATCAAAAGTTATCCAAGGAAGAAAATTTTACTAATATCACAACCCACTTTATCCTCTTCCCAAGTTAAAAGAACCCATCTTGCATAATCTTCATACGAAGCATGGTTGTATTCTCTTCCAAAGAAATTCATTCCATTATATAAAAATGTAATGAACTATGGTATAATGATACGTTTTTCGAGCTTTAGGGAGGATAACATGGTTCAAATCACATGAAATCCTCTTACTCCCTTCTACATGTATATAATATTATCCAAAATAATTTTCTAGCACAAAATTAAAACAATGTTTTATGCATTCGGAAATTTTTATTGGAGCTATATTGGCTTCATGTATTGTTGCACTTATGAAGATATGTAACATAAGGAAGAATATTTGACAATAATTCCAATCCCATATATTTTCAAATTTGACGTGATAAATATAATTATAAAAATACCTTTTTAATCTCATTGACCAACCTCTATTTTTCACTTAAGAATATTATTAATTTTTTATGTGTTAATTGTTGATCGATCATGATGTCAACCTCATTATGGTCCATGTTCCTTTCCATTTCTCCTCATGTCAGCACTATCCTTGTTTGTATTCAACTTTCACAGGACATAACTTTTGCATATGGTGTCCATTTGACCCTGTTAGAATTGTGTTGGAAAGCTCTTGATGAGCTCTTTATTATGATAACATTTAATCATTATTTGAAACCATAAAATTAGATTGATCGAGGGAAAACATCTAAACCTAGGGTCCTTCCCACTACCATGTCCTTCCTCATATGTAATTGTCTACATGAGAATGGAATTGTGTTCTTCTTTGATCAACACTAGGATATTAGTGAGGATTTCTTTCATCGCAATTTCTCATTCTAAGAATTGCTCTGTTATAAAATTTGGATGTACATATTGATCTCCTTTGTAATATCCTCAAGTGCTTAAAACTTATCACCATGAGAATTAAGCAGAAGATGAATTTGTTGTGATTCCTTCACTCTAGGAAATTTAGTGAAAAATTACCATGTTTTTTCCCCTTCCCTAAGCCATTGGACTTTGGAATTTTGTTTCTATATACATTCCTCGTGTTGTTTACATGTTTTTTGTTATTGTGTGATGATAAATTCATTTTTCCTAAGATCCTATGACAACCCTAAGTTCATTATTTCCTAATAGATTACTACCATCTACTATTGTCTCTTCTATATAATCTTGAAGATGTTTCCATTGTCTTTTTTGCTCAATTGCTTTAGCCCAACCTTGATCTGTTCGAGTCTTTTTTCTAGCATGTACATATTTATCCATGTGATATCTAGGCCCCTTTTCTACCAAGATTTCATTTTCGCCTAGAAGCTTAGATGGATGATGCAAAAATTCTCAAATATGGATGGGTAGCTCATGGGTTCCATCATTAGCACATTCTAGTAAGAATGGCCAATCGATTAAGCCTACACTAGGTCAAGGGTTGCTTCTTGCACTCTAACATTGGCTAATATATATGATAACTTGTTTGCCTTATGCTTGACATGGGAGGTATAAATGACATGAGTTTAGGGTAGGGGTGGTAATCTCTTCTACGGAAGATGCTAGGTAGCAGATCATGATCACCTTAAAGTTTGAAGTTATATTTTGGAGTTTGGAAATGGATTTGATCATAATTTAGGAATCTCATTCAAATACTATGATGAGATATTAATTTGCCAAGGAAAGCTATAATCCATTTTCTCTAATCGCAATATTTGTCCTAGCATTTTTTTTTTCCAAGGTCATTCCTTTATATATATATATATATATATATATATATATATATATATATATATATATATATATGTATGTATGTATGTATGTATGTATGTATGTATGTATGTATGTATGTATGTATGTATGTATGCATGTATGTATTCCAACTGTCAGCCTTTTTTTCTTTGCTATTAGAATATGTCTCTTATTTTATATTTCAAAATCTTTCAAGTTAAATAAAATAATTTTCGAGGCTTGGAATTAACGTTATTTTCATCCCCTTACTGTCGTTTTTATGCATAATACAAGGAATCATGTTAATTAGGGATATTAAGGTAAATATTTGGTTTAATGTCGATTATTTATGATATTTGAATGCATTAAAATAACTCAATAATTATGAGGCTACTAATGACGGTTTGAAGTAGGTCATGCACCTCCTTCAGGATTCCTGCAACTGAGCTCGACATTGGTGATGCAAGTGTGCCTTCCACATTGGTTGTACACAAGGGTTCTCTCAAGCTTAGTTCCAAGATAATTTCCCACCTATCAAATTGAACTTTCAATTCACATGGAGTATGTATCCAGTTTTCCACTTTAGCAATTCAAACCTAACGAGATGCAGCAGAGGTTGGGGCACTTTTGTTCAAACCTCTTCATTAAGAAAGTAGTTTCTAAACCCTAGTGTGGAACTTTGTTGCACATGCATTTCAAATAAATGTTGAGATCATTGGACCACTTGTATCTTACTCAAAATAGGACCTCAAGTGATGAGATATGACAATGTACTTTATGTATTGTTTTGTATAAAAGCTTCGGCTCTAGGGTCTTGTTATCAAATAGTGGGAATAAAGACAAACTATCATTTTGTAAGCTTGCAGTGTGGCCACTAAGGTTGCTCGTGTATTATATATCATGTAATATGTGGATTTTTATAATAAAATATTGTTTTTGATACTTAGATTCATGTTTGTGTAATAATTTGATCTAAGTTGTAACACCTCCTCCCATATCTATTCAGTTTAACCATCGTGTCAGAGTAAACATGAGTTGAGGCCTACTATGACATGACTCAACCCCCTAGATAAGCTTAAGGAAATGGAGTCGACAAACCAGTACTTTACTGACTTCCCTCAGGTGCTACGGGACCCCCAAGAACTAAACGACTCTTCTAGGTGTCCAAACCTTGAGTTAACTTGCCTTTTCACTTATTTGGACCCCCAAACGCTAGCACAACATTGCTTGATTTAGACTAAAACCTTTCAGTCACATGCATGATGCCTACAAGGGAGCGGCTACAGTCTTTTCCACCCAATTTTGTGCTTGCGACCATAAGATTTGAACCACTTTTTCAGGGCTAGTCTCCATGCCACTGCCCAGAACTTGACACAACTTTCCATAATGATAAATGACACCAAGTACAAATCCTTTAACATAAAACTCAATCAAGTACTTGACCTAACTTGGTCTAACCATGGCATTCATTCCATCAACACATGGTAAACATGAAATCTACATGCCATGAATGCATATCTAAACATAGAGATCTAAAATGTATTTGAGAAACATCAAGAGGGTCTAATTCCCTCTCACAATAGCTACAATAACATCTATTAGGTCATGCATTAATTAAACATTCATTTACAAGAAAAAACATGATAAGAGACGTAACTTGAATCTGTCATAAAACCATGCTTATAACCAACATATAACCAGATAGATAACACTAATAGAACTGTCATTAAATCCACATAATAACAACTATAATTACTCATGAATTACAAGGGGAAAGATATATTATCATTCATATGCAAATCCAACCAAGTTAGGGACTTCCACGTACCATCTGACCATAGATTGAGTTGAACCAAATCTTTATTCCAGCCAACCACCCCTGTTCCATATCCACAGGATGAATGTGGGATATCATGAGATAAACCAATACATAAACAAGCAAGTGAATCCAAAGGTTAAACCACCTCCACCCTCAATCTACTATGATCTCACCTAAACCGGTCCCGATATCACAAAACCAAATCGAGTTTTGATGCCTCGAAATTCCTTCACTATCCCCTGAGGAATTTTCCTATCTCTACCCACCTATTGAGGGCTTCCCAAAGAAAACCATCTCCACCCCCAACCCTTGGGATTTTCCTGAGACCACCTCACCTGGATCCCAAACATTTTCCAATCCAAATCTCAACCAAGAATGAATCTCATCACACCATGGTTATCCGGAAATGTCAAGGCAAGGATGAAACCACTGTCACACCCAAAAAAACCCATGCCAATGACAACAAGAGAACTAAATATACACATGCATATACCATGGATGCCAAAATAAGATAGGAAATCATACATGCAACCTATTATCTGCAAGTATTCCTGTTCAAGTCACTTGATCCAACCTTTCCTTGATTGATCCTTGATTTCCTTGTCCTTCCTTTACTTTCCTTTGATTTTCTTGCTTGCTTCCTCCTCTTTGTGCTCTTCTCCTCTCTGAAACCAATTCCAAAACTAAAATGACAAAGGCTCCAAATTGATGCTCTAAATCCTTTTTCTTATTGTTTCCTCTAATTGCTTTATTTTTCCTCTATTTTCCTTCAATTTCCTCCTCACATGCAACCGTGACCTTTCATCTTCCCTCTTCTTATAATTTCCGTTATTTACCTTTTTTTTTTAAATTCCAATGCCTTTGCCAATTTCTCCTTAGTGACAATAAAAAAGTGATGCCCACTACGATGTTTTTCCCAACATTCAGCTTGGAATATGTGTCCCATGAACTTGGTTTTATTTTTCCTTATTAAATTTTATTACATAAAATTTTAACCCGAGGCTATTACACGAGCTAAGTTTGTTCTTAGGAAACATTGTTGTTTGGCAAGGGCCCACCAACACAGTTTGTTGCTTAATTTTCTAGTATGCTTATAGTAAGTAGTTTGGTGTGTTTGTTACAAATTGTAAGTATACTCAAGTTCATTTATTAAATTGCTTTCTTTTAATAATTAGATCAATTGTATAATACTTGATGCATTAGCTCAATCCCTATGATAGCTCTGGGTTGTAGCAATTGTGTTGATTGAAGTAACACGAGTTTCATCTAACCTCTGGAATCTAAATATGGGTTGTGTTGATCACATTCTATATGAAAATAGTGCAAAGGTTTTGTTTTTTTGTAACTAAATTTCTATATTAATGTGTGCCCTATTTTTTTATATATCAAATCTATGTGATGCATTGTCTTTGCAATTGATTTGTAAGCTCCATGTCCAATTGATAGTTTTGGTTTTCAAGAAAAACATAGGGTAATACTCTATCTCTTGATTTTTCTGATATATGACAAACAATATTGTATGAACATATGATTCATGAACCATATATTTTATATGTAATATTTGTATCTTAATAACTGGGTTTCCTTCATTGTAATTAGATATGGCATAACAAGTGTCACTTTGCTTAGAAAATACATAGATTGGGTATATAACAGGTTTCATTTGGTTTATAATACTGGTCTGGTTTGTAGTATTCAATATTTTCATATAATATAGAGCAATGCTCATTTCTTCAGTGGATCAAATCAATGATTGGTTGTGTCTTGTTGATGTTGTAATTTGTAATATATAGATTTAATACTTGGAATTATAACTTCATAAATGACAAAATACTTTCCTTAACAAGTTAACATATATAATACATGATCTTTATCTAGTCTCGCACCTTGAATAACAAATAAAAACAAAATAGGATTTAATGCACATAACAATGTTTTATTGAAAAAACTAGGAACTTAGATCTAGTTAAACAAGACACACAATTGTTTTATGGGTTTTTCTTTGTGAGATTGGTTTATCCTAGTTATGCACAAGGTTGGTGGTTTTAAGTCTCTCTAATTCCTTGATTATTTTGTTTCATATTGCTTTGGATTTGTAGGAGTGGACATTGAAGGATCCTCTGAAGTGTTGCAACCTTCCATGGCTATAAGAACACATTCTCCTTCAATGTGAAAGACTACATCCCTTGAGAGAAGGGTTATGTGACATGAACACAATGGTCCCCATAGTTTAGGGTTTCTTATCAGAACATTAGAGTAGAGAGTTTGTCCCTGAAGGAGCCTAAGTGTAGGTGATTCCTTAGATGTGGTTGATGATAAACATTCATTAAGAGAGTTGTGTCTTGTAACAAGCCCTGCAATAGGTAGACAGTTGATTGAGATATTTTTAGAGTGTCCCTTCCAATTTGATTGAAAATTGAGTACATGAGTAAGATCTACTGAAGGACAGACCTAGAGGTAGCCTTGCAAGTGCCAACATTCTGTGTGCGCTTCCCAAAGAAATAAACCTTGATACCAGATAAACGATTTATTGTAGTAGTTGAGTGGCGAAGATTACCAATGTCCATATTTCCTTGCATAATGTGTAACACCTCTAAGCCTACGCTCCCAGATTAACATATTATGTTGTGAATTTGTTGTTAATAAATTCACCCAACAAGAATCTCCCTTGCTTCTTAGTATTTAGATTACTTATTTTTCTTTTCAATTTGAAAGTTCATGTTTATGTATCCATATTTCCTAGCTAGGTTGAAGTAAGAATATTTTTTTTATATAAAATATTTCATGTTTCTTTTCCTTCAAAAGTTCATGAAGATCAATAAAATGTGTATTTTACTTTAACATTTATCTTAGGTGTTAACTTGTATTTTGATTTCAACTCTCATTTATTGTAAATTATTGTATTTCAAAGCATTTTCTTTTGAAGTGCACCACACCATTTATACATCCACTTAACATCTTAACCATATGCTTAGGTCATGGCCCCAAGCTTAACCTTAAAATAAACCACTTAACACAATTAATCCCCCATTAGGGCCAAAATAAACTTATACTTAGATTAGGGTTACCACAACCATTTTACATATGAAACATATTGTTTGAATTTTAGGGAAATCAAAATTGTTTTTATTAAATACAATCAAGACATGTTTAGCAACAAGTGTGCTCTTTGGAGTGGATAATGCTGCGGTTGGGACTGGAGGATTTATTGAGACTACCAGATCTTTCAATACTAAGTATCCCCTAACCTCTTTCGTTCCTCTCCCTCATCACCATCCGCCCCATTTCCACCAATTACCCCGCAAACATCTTGGCTACTCCCGACATGACTATGGTCATGGGCATAGATATGGGGCACCCCGCTATACTCTGCAATACCCTCCTCATGTTTGCCTTCTAAAATCCAACTCACTGGAAGGATTCATACATGTTCATCTGATCAGGTGTTAGTTGCGCCAATACGACTGTGAATTTCTCAATTTTATCGGGATCCCCCGACTGGTATTTGCCGAGTTCGACATCCATATTTTCCTCCTCCTCTTCTTTAGATTTGGGGGGTTCTTCTGCAGCAGTGGTATTTTGTAGCAGATGCGGTTGAGAAACCACTTCATCATCCTCTGCATCGTTGTTGATTGGGGTAGCAGTAGGGGAGGTACCCCCTTGTTATTAGTTTTAATGTCCTCCTTGAAAGTGTCTTCTTCATTCCCTACCTGTGTCGTTGCCACTATGCCATGCGGAGAATCTGGCGGTGTGTCATAATCATTTTTTGCAATCTCAAATGGGTCTATGCTCATCTTCGCTAACATAAAATATTTTTTTATGCTGCAGAACAAACCAAATTGTCCTTGTATTATTGAAATGAAAACACTCAACTAAAACACTTGGCTAAACAGAGACTAACCCACAATATATATATATATATATATATATATATATATATATATATATATATATATATATTATAGATTAAAGCAAACATATTAGTTTAGACTCTTGAAACAATCCCTTACATGTTGCCACATAAAAGTATTAGTTTGTGAAAGTAATTCCAACTAGTCTTATTAGGTTAGATCTAAGATTTTTGTGATCCATAAATTTTGATAAATACCTTTAGCATTAATCACATAAAAAAATGCATATTTCTTACAAAGCATACACTGTGAATGGGGACATAAAGCATATGTTGGAAATATTGTCATTGATGGCAAAAGAGTAGATCAAGATCGGCAAAGGTATAGAGGAGCAACAACAAAGACAGAGGGCAGCAACTAGGGACAAAGGAGTAGTAGATACATTGGTGGTTTGGTCATTAATGTTGGCATGTTGTTTGAGTTGAATTGTTGTGATGCAAACGCAAGACTCCAAGGAGGAGCAACAACAAAGATAGAGGGCAGCAACTAGGGACAAAGGAGCAGTAGATACATTGGTGGTTTGCTCATTGGTGTTGGCATGTTGTTTGAGTTGAATTGTTGTGATGCAAACACAAGACTCCAAGGAAAAGGCAAGGCTCCATGACAACAAATGCAAGCCAAAGATACAATAAGCAAAACTCCAAGGCAAAGACAGATTGTTGTGATGCATTAATGAAAAATATTGTTATTTTATATTGCCATTTAGTTGATGCAATTAATCATTACATGTGGCTAAAATTAATATTGGAATATTTATTTATTTTTGTGTTCTAATATTCAAGATATGAAAGATTTGGAAACCAGTAAGTGTAAGGAAAAGCATCAACCATATTCACTTCATATTCCTATGTGGGATACAAACAACCAGCAAACTATCTTTATAAAATATGTGATTTTGGAAGGCATTGTAAGTTAAAGAGTGAGAGAATGTGTAAGTTAAATATTATGCATTAGTTACCTAGTACATATGGAGCTAATGTGAAGTAGATTTGAAGGGGAGAAGATGTAAAAGTAAATGAGGTATGTAGAATTGATGACCATGTAAATCAACATATTCTTTTCATTTTTGTATGAGGGGATTGTGGTCTCCTTTTTGAGTTGTAGCTTGATAAATTTTAGTTGGACTTGGTTGAGGTAGGAGCCTCCTGTGGGTTGTAGTCTGAAGAGAACATATGGGAGTTGGAGCTTCCCTACATGTTGTAGCTTGCAGAAAATTGAGGTAGCATCCTCCTGTACGTTGGAGCCTACAAAAAATTAGATGTAATAAGGAGTAGGAGTTTGCCTTTGCATCACAACAATAATAAAATCATGTTTTTCTCCCTTGTGGCTTTCTACTTATATTTGGTGTCCATATGCATTGTTATTATGTGTTGATGTGATGTTTTGTTATGCTTATTACTTGTTCACATATTCAGTTTGCTGGTCATTATTTGTTAAGCTGCTCATGTAATGTTTCAATTAATGATTTTAATGAAAATAATTTAATGTCCATGAATGGAAAATACTTATTCACCCCCATCCCCTTTCAGTTTTGTCAAACTGTCATCTATTGGTATCAGAGTAGGTTCCTTTTGTATAAACCTAACAGCTTGAAGGTAGGTTTGGAGTCATGGACTATCAAAGTGTATCTTTGTTGAGTACAACAAACTTTCATGAATGGAGAGATAAAGTAAAATCTGAATTGATAGCTTATGGACCGGGGTGTATGGAAACTAAGAAATGCTAAGGCAAAATGTAATGTGTATAACAATCTTCATAATAAGGATCTTGATACAGTAATAGACTTAAATTTTGCAAAAAAAGCATGGGATAGATTGCATCTCATGCATGAAGGAGAGACTAGTAGAAGCAGTGCAGAAAAAGAGAAGAGAATGAGGAAGAAGAAAAAGGCATGTCAAAAGGAAAGTCTTCAATCAAATGAAACTTTTGCATGTTTGACTGAGTGTACCTGACTTTCAAGGGGAAAATACAAATGAAAAGTTAGTTGAACATCAAGCTATGCTTGACTCAGCCCTAACTGAAAACAGAGACTTGAACAAATTTGTGCAGATATGTGATGAAAGAGAACATGAATACAAGAAGGAAATAATTAGCGTAAGGACAAAGCTTGAAGAAGCATGGAGAATAGAAGAGGTGATGAACAATCAGCTGAAAAAGAAAGAAGTACAGTGTGAAAGATTAGAATCTGAGATTATTTCAAATGGAAGAAAGTTAAATGAAAATAACAAGTTGTGTGAGCATCTAAGAGAGGAGATAACATCCATGAAGGACTCATAAGAAAATAGCAATAGCTCAAAGGCAATCATAGAGGATAATGAAGCAACCCTGAAAAAACCATTAGAGGAAGGTACAAGTAGAGTAAATAATAAAGAAATAAACAAAACCAAGCAGCAACAAGAAGATCCACAGAATGAGTTGAAGAAAATGATTTTTGCAAAAAGGTCATTCCCTAGTAGAAATGAGTTGAGCAAATTCGAAAGATCTGAAAGGAGATTCTTTGCTTCTGAAAAAGATATCAAGTGTTCTTGCCATGGACCTCAACATGTAGCAGCAGATTGTAAGACAAAGTAAGTCAAAACCTATTAGGAACAATTGCAACAAACAAGAAGGCTCCCTCAAGCATGTAAATAGAGAAATCAATCATACACCAGATACACCAATAATTTCTATGGCTATTGCTATTTGTGCAATGAATTTGGACATAAAGCTATTAAATGTAAACTATTTACAAAAAAAACACAAGAATTCACACACAATTTCTGTCATATCATGGTCAAATAAAATGCTATCTGTGTAGCAATATTGGCCACATGGCCAAAGATTGCGAGCTATTACATACCCTAAAGAGTTATAAACTAAAGAAGGATCACATTGCAAGTAGACCAAACAATGAAGGAAATGAATGCAAATAACAAAAGACGGTCTTTGAAAGTGTGGAAGAGAAAGGAAAAGAGCGACGTGTGACTTCATGATAAAATAAAGTCGACATAATCCCAAGGAGAGCTGCTCATGAGAGCAATGAAGAACTTGTTCTATGTTAGAGCAGCATCACCTCAGGGGAGAGCGGCCACAAGAATGCCTTAGAGGTGGAAAAAGATATGAGGAAGGATTGTAGAAATGGCTAAACAATTTAGAACAACAATGCAACATGTGTTTTCTATGCCAATACTGCTACGATGTATTCACCTGGCAAAGATAGGGATGTCGATGATGTCTTGCAGAACTAGGAGACAATGAAGCATAATGAGTGTTTTCCCACTGTGTCCCTTATACCGCCATTATCAAGATTTTGGTGAAGAACAATAGGTCAAAAGAGGCTCGGGCTTTGTGTAAAGAAATGCTGGAAAAAAATATTTCTCCCAAGTGTTACACATAAAGTTTTGTTTGAGTACTTGGGCCAATGAAGCTTTGGAAGCTTTTCAGAAGCAGACGAAGGTGATCAGTTACTTCTAGAGATACACCCTCATCTTTCCCATGAAGTTAACTAGGAAAAAGATTGCAGATATTTTCTTTGATTCTTTAACAACGGTAGAGAGATTTGAATAGATGTCAATAAAGGGACCCAGTTTAGATGCTAATACTTTGATAGCTATTATTCAACTTGTTCTGCAAATGCAAAACTTAGAGATGCGTTAACAACATGCCAATATGATAGAAAGTTGGAGATACAATTTTTTCTAATTGTATATACTGATCTATTTGGAATTCTAATTCGACATAAATCACCTGATGAACAAAGTGAAGTCATGTATATTTCTCTCATCGATGATTTCTATGTAACAATGAAAAGAAATGGCATGAAACCTGCACAGGAACATAAAAGTATTGCAGTTACGATTAAGAAGCAAACAATTTTCATTGACTACGGGGAGAAATAAAGCCAAGTCTCCAAGTGTGATAGATGGGCAATAAATCGTTGGCAAAGGATACCATGATATAAAGAAACTTTCAAAACCAGGATCTATAAGGAACCTTAATCCACAGACACCACAGAAAGACTGCCGAAACGATCGTTACATGCCATGTGTTATTTGAAGAATGCATTAAATCGTATTCAAAGGATGAGACTGTCAGATACATGGCGGTGAACGTCATAACAACCGACGTTGTCTGAGGATTGATCTTTCCAGAATCTATGACGCTCTTTAATACATTATATTATGGTTCATATTATGCCACTACAACGGTTATCGCATGAATTTATAATATTTTTGTCAACATGCACATTCGACTACAACGGTTACTGGCATATATCAGTGTATTACATGCAATATATTAATTGCAACAACACCACCCAACCATGACATAGCTCGCTAATGCAGTGGAAAGTCCTCCAAGAGTCAAACCCGGCATTAATTTGTTGCAAAAGTTGTTGAGATGGAAGTCCAGAACATACGTTATGATGAGAATGCAGTCAAGAACATATGATGAGAATGCAGTAAAGAAAAATGATAATGATTTGGACAAATGTTAGGACAGAGAATTCTATGTGAACTGAAAATAACTAAGAATGCCAAAGAATAATGCGTTGAGTACATTTAAGAACGTCAGAATCCTTTCTGCAGAGTTCGACTTCTTCAACGTTTCGGGATAGATAGTTTCTAATTTTTCATAATATAAGTGCACTGACATGTGAGAAGCCATTATTTATAACTGGGCATTAATTTATAATATATGGAGCGTAGGTTGATTGTGTTATATAATATTATATTAAGGCATTCCACAACAATGCTAGCAATTGCACCACATGTTGCAAAGGAAACACTGTAAAGCAGTAACATAGGAAAGAGTAATATAAAGGAAAACATATGTGATATGTTATGTGATTTAATTGAATATTTAACTTATAAATATTTAATAAATAAGTTACTCCAAAGCACTTGCTAACGGTCTATCCATAGAAAAACATTAATTACTCACTATGAATAAAAGATTCACTAATTAATCATCATACATGTTCATTTTCTTATCATTTTCTTGTCTCCCTTATCATAGAAATTATAAAAATACAAATATAACATATTAGAGTGATATGAAAAATATAAAAATTGAAACCACTATTTAGGGTAGTAAAATTAAACTAGGTATTATCCATAGAAAAACATTAATTTCTCACTATGAATAATTGATTCACTAATTGATCATCATACATGTTCATTTTCTTGTTTTCTTGTCTCCCTTATCATAAAAATTATAAAATACAAATCTAACATAGTAGAGTGACATGAAAAATATAAAAATTGAAACCATTATTTAGGGTACTAAAATTAAACTAGCTATAGATTTAAATAAAATAACTTATAAAATAAAACATGTAGCAATAATATAGAATTTCTTCTAAATTATTTATTGGAACAAAATTTGAATTCATATAATATTAATTTGAAAACAATTTTAAAATATTTAATGTAAATCTCATTAAAAAAATGATATAATAAATATTTGTTACCTATTAAATAAAGAAAACAATAATTTAACATAAAACATAACATTATATAGCACTCAACTATCAATTTACCCTAAAACAATCTTCAAAACTAATATAAATAAGTTGATTAAGAGAGCAAAATAAATAAATTTACATAAATAAATAAATTAAGAAAATAAAATAAAGATTAGTAAAGTTTTAAATTTTTTGAGATAACATGTAGATATAGTTTCAAGAGTAAAACCTTAATACCCTTGATATGTTTCTTGCCTTGATATTTTCTATCCTAATAATCTTTTTTATTTAAATTGCAAACATGACAAATCCTTCATGTGGCCATTGCATATCCCAAGTGAATCCTTACAACACCTTAAATAAATAATATGAAGGGATGTACTTTATGGTGTGATTTTGAAAGATTAAAATAGGGATATGATTGTGAAAATCAATATGCAAAACAATAAATTGTTATTTGTTTAAATCCAAGTTATTGTCCATTTGGAAAATTGATGTTTTCAATGTAAGATCAATTATGTTCAAATGGTTTTTTTACTTTTTAAAATCAAGTATGTTAATATTGTAAATGAAATATAATTAATTGTCATATATTAAAAACTCGCAATCCTTGTCAACTAATATAACAAATCAAATTTAACACAATTATCTACTTAAAGTCACAAATTATATACATTTATTGACAATGTTGGGTGCAATGTTTATGTCTCACAAGACATTTAGTTATAGTAGGTGTTTAATAAAAAATTAAAAGAAATGAGAAAGTTATGGTTCCTTCCAATACATTAAATCATATCCAAGAACTTAATATAAAATTAACATAGTCATATAAATTAAAAGTCTAGTAAATATTTTGAGCATTCTTTATATTAAAGTACATAAAAATATTTACCAAGGAGTACTTCCCACCATAATTTATGCAACTCTTCCCAAAAGTTTAAGTAGAAATAAAAATGTAAATATGTAGATTTACCAAGGTTAGTTCCCACCAAAATTTATGCAAATCACTGTATAAAATTTAGGCAAGAAGATTATTGATATTAATTTTCTCATGAATTTAAAATTTGATGATGAAAGTTAAAAAAAAGACAACAAATCAAACTAAAAAACACCCTTCAAACACTCTCACTTTTATAATAAAAAGGATTTTGTCAACTTAAAAAACACCCTTCAAACACTCTCACTTTTATAATAAAAAGGATTTTGTCAATCTTAATGAAATTGATGCCTCCTCTGTGGACAACGCCATTTATTTTACTGCTGAAACATAGGTAAAAGTGACATAGAAGAAATGCTCTCTAAAAACATCATTCAAACATTCTCATTTTTATACTTAAAAAACACCATTCAAACACTCCCACTTTTATAATAAAAAGAATTTTGTCAATCTTAATGAAATTGACGCCTCCTCTGTGGACAACGCCATTTATTTTATGGCTAAAATTTTCCACACCACACGCTAACTTTATCTGAACTTCATGACTGCCCTCGTCTTGTTGTTTGACGGGAACTGGATTGGGAGGACTTTTTCTTTTTGGAACTCCGAGTGCTTTCTTTTATTTTGAATAAACGGTAATACTCCCCTGAAAACAGATGATCTTATTTGAGAAAATGACAAAATTAAAAACGCACATAGAAAGACAACAAACATCTTTCAAGTCATTAGTTATGACTTGTGGAACGTGGAATCAAGCACAATCATTTCACAAACAAACCAAGAGTATATATTTTTTGATATCTACAGAAAACATGTTTCAAGTTAGTTATGACTTGTTGAACGTGAAACCAAGCTCAATCATTTCACAAACAATCAAAGAGTATATATTTTTTTGATATCTATTAGATATTTGAAGTGGCGTATTTGAATTAATTTATGTTTTGTTTGGAATTTGGTTTCCATTGTGATTTGTGTTTTTAATATATAAATATTTTTTCTTTTATTAAGTAAGATTTGCAAATTATGTAATTCAAAATATTAACTTCAACCAATTCCTACTTAATTCTAATCAAAATAAACAGATAAAGAAACCAATATGTAATATTTGAAAACCATCCAATATGCGAAAAAGTTTGATTGCTATGAAATTTGGTGCAATGAAGGGAAATTTAAATGTTGCACAATTGTGATCACTGATTTGAATTAAGGACGCATGTTATAGGGACAACGTACATCTTTTGACCCTAATGTTGCACAATTGTGATCACTGATTTGAATTAAGAACGCATGTGATAGGGATAACGTACATCTTTTGACCCTATGGGTGATGCCGCGTTAATAGACATTCATGTTAAAAGGTAATGATATTTATTCATTTCGTGTAGTTATAATTTGATTGGATTAATTTTAAATATAAATGAGTAGCGCATTCTTCACTCTTGAAATCTGGATGCCATTGTAAATATTACAACGAACGTCGTGTTTGATGACAAGTTCGATTATATTTCATCTTCGCAAGATGATTACTTATTTCTATAGTAAATAATTTATATTTGAATGTAAGGCCTAACACCTTTGAGCATGACAATTTAGATATGACATTTCTAACGTCAACTTTAAGGGTGCTATGAATATTGTGGAATTAGCGCTACGATACCGTAAACTTCAAATCCTCCTGCACGTGATCTGCACTGGTAAGTGGACAAATTTTGATGGTATGTATCACATGAAAATTTTTTAATGAAAGGTTTGAAGAATGGACAAAATTCTTTTTTGTGAAGATGGTTTAAGGCATTAAATAATAGAAGCTAAATAGACAGGATCAATATTTCAAAAGGGTCACCGTTTTCTATAGAGACCAAAGCAGTGAGGCAGATAAATTGTCCAAAGATAGATACAGCTTAGAGTTGGGTAGATCATATATTTTGTTTTGGGTCACCATTTTCCATAGAGATCAAAACAGCGAGACCGATAAATTGTCCAAAGATAGATAGAGCTTAGAGCTGGGTAGATCATATATTTTGTTTTCGAAAATGGCTGGCTAGATCAGATATTTCGTTTTCAAAATGGTTGTTTTCAGGGGTTTGGAAACATGATTTTATGAAGCCGTGACAGACGTAACAAGTTTTTGTAACTGCATTGAAGCAACAAGGTGAAAAGAGGAAAAAACTCATGTATATGCAAGTTTCTTTTATAATGAAAACCAGTGATGATTTTCTTTCTTGAAAAAATATATAGAGAGTAATCTGACCTTCTCAATGCGAGCATCGAAATATCTGTACCCATGTGCATCAGGAATGTTAACAGTTTCTTTTTGGGCCATCCATGGTATCACTTTCTCTCACTCATAATATTTAAGTTGTGTGGAGGGGCGACGGAACTTTGCATACGTGGTGGAACTTTGCATACAAATTCTATGAACGTATCCAAGGGTTTAGAGGTGAACCCTGAGTTCTTTAATGGCTACCCGCCTTGGAGAATCGCTGGTAATCGCTGGTCCAAACGCTCTCGCCTGCAGAGTAATTATTTTGATGAACTTCATCGCTTTTTGTTGTGGGCAAAGCATTTGTTCCAGGCACGCCTATAGTCTCAAATGTCAAAACTACCACAATTCCAATCAATGGTTCGCCTGCAGAGTAATTATCTTGACGAACCTCATCGCTTTTTGTTGTGGGCAAAGCATTCGTTCCAGGCACGCTTATAGTCTCAAACTGTCGAAACTACCACAATTCCAATCAATGGTTCATCATGATCCAATCGTCTAACAAAAATATCCAATGGTACACATTATGACAGAAAGGCAGTTAGCAAAGTTGTTTTCAAATAAAAACGCTTTACAGCGTAATTATTTCCACGGTGTTGATGATGGTATCCGGAAACATTCAATTTATGCCACGACGTTGATAATAGCAATGGACAGTTATATAGAAATCGGCATTGATAATGTTGAAGTTACATTGCATTATGATTGGTAGCATGTATAATATTGCAACGTAATAATATTACGAGGTTAATATCGATATGTTTGTTTCTAGAGCGAAACAATGGCCTTTGCAGCGAAGAGGCTGGCATTCCTTCGGACTTTGCATTCTCTGCAACATTCCAACGTATGCATGCACATTGGCATCTCACTTATCAGAGCATATACAAAATATTGCAAGGATGAGACTATTCTCATGTGCATTACCAGAATGAAAGCAATGGTTTAGGTTATTGTGCCCTAATTAGGGTTTTCAATGGACTACATTTGCACTGTCAAACGTGTGGCAACAAATAGAAGGCTATGATTTATTGTTTTAACTAGCAATTGCACCTAATGTTGCAAAGGAAACGCCGTAAGGAAGATGGTAGAATGAGATTGAGGTGTAATTTGATATATGTTAATGTCATTGGAGATATGTATATAGAATGTATAATATTTGATATAGGCATTTTGAAGTTTTTTATATTTATTCAGAGTTATAATATTGTAAAAATATGATACTGAAAAGAATACATAATTATGTTGTTGAGAATAAGCGGAATATGTAATGGAAAGGTTAGCTGATGTAAATTTATTTATATTACGTGAGAGTATAAGAATGTATAATGTTTGACATGTTATTTTGAAGAATGTGCAATTGTAGAAATGTACATTGCATGTTAGTATTTTGAAATGATATTATGTTTTTTGTAGAAGATTACATGCGTATCATGAAGAGAATGATTGATGCTGAGCTTGGTGAAGATTGAGGAGATATGCTGATGTAGTAAGGAACCTGCAAAGA